>CM047585.1:16367823-16380766 GCA_026184515.1 Peronosclerospora sorghi
CATGTATGACATACATCGCTGCAAGGACAATAATGGTCGAAGCGGAGGTTGGAGCGCCGCTGGCCGCGCACTTTGAAACGAAGCGGCGGATCGTGGCCACTGTGACGAAAATGGAGAATTCTGGGGAGAAGATTGAGGAAGCTACATACGACGAGATCTTAGAAGCTGCGACCAACTCCGCCGAGACCGTGTTCAAGTTTGACTTTAGTCTTGATGAAGCAGCTGATTCGCATGGCAAGAAAAAACGCAACCGGAATCGGAAAAGAAACCAAACGCGACGACGGGTGAAAAAGGTGGACCACCAGCACGCTTAAAGAACACGAACGGTGACGACCACGCGACTCGTGGAGGCAGTGCCCGTGACGCCAGGGAGGGACGGACAGAGCAACCCTTCGTCAGGTTCATGTTCTGGAGAAGAAACAGATGCACGATCAATCAATCCACGTTAGCATCGTCGTTTCTGAAGCTTCGTCCAGCGACGGGTACAGAAAGTGAAGTAACAGAGATGCACTTGCGATAGGGCCAGGGACGGCACCATCGAGCACCGAACGAAGGCAATGGCGACGCGGGAAAGTGCAGCTAAGAGAAACGAAATTAAGTTTAATTTTCCAGCCTTATGCTACTAACGACTTACGTGCGCCCCCCCCGCTCCGTCTGTTCCTTTTCTCTTCCGACGGGTGGGTGTGTTGCGTCGGACAAAGCATTTGATGCAGTGCACCTAGTTGAGCGTCTGTCTCACGCCTACTCACTGGATATCTTAAACGTCTTCCTCGGATTGGCCACGCCGCGGCCCTCGTACGAAGTGACGTGACGTCCAAACAATTGCAATCTTCCCTCTCTGCCTTATCTCTGCACGTACCGTTACTATCCGTGCAGCGCATTTCATACCGAGCCCTGAGACACGACGTGTCGGGGCCACGTCCGCCCGCCCTTCACTTTTGAACTCGCCGCCAAGGTCCGCGATCGCAACGTAACACTAGTCCCCCCACGTACTCTCTCTATCTGAGGCGGGCACACTGCACCAGATCCTTTTTACTACTGCCTTTACATCATCCGTCCAGCCACCTTCCTCCCCCCATCTCTCTCTATCTCTCTCTAACTATAATCACTTTAATCCACTATGGGGTGCCGCCATTCGAAAGCCGACGATGTCGTCGTGGGCGCTACGGCCACGTCGAGCGACGCTCGATGCAGTAGTCTACGGGACGATCTCACGTCCGATCTGATTCAGCACAAGTGCGTCGAGGATATTCACACCGTCTTTGACTTTAGCGCGACGATCGGGACGGGCCACTTTGGGTGCGTCAAGCGGGCGCGGAGCAAAGCGTCGGGCAAAGAGTGGGCAGTCAAAGTCGTGGCACTGAGTAACAGTGTGGATCGCGACGCGCTACGGAATGAGATTAACCTTCTCAAGCGACTGCATCATCCGCAGATTGTGCGCGTCATTGGCTCGTACGAAGACAAGCACCACATGTACATGAGCATGCAGCTCTGCAAAGGCAAAGAATTGTACGAGCATCTGTATCTCGAGCACCGTCGCTTTACGGAGAACGACGTGCGCAAGATTATTCGATCGGTCCTGCGGGCGCTGGCCTTTTTGCACGCCAACTGTATTACGCACCGAGACCTAAAGCTCGAGAATCTCTTGCTGGAGAACGCAGACAATCCAGCGTCGATTCGATTGTGTGACTTTGGACTCAGCACACGCTTCGAACGCGGCGAAAAGCTCGTGCAAACGATGGGAACGATTGACTATGTCGCGCCCGAAGTGCTCGATGGCGACTATAACGAAAAGTGCGATCTCTGGAGCGTTGGGGTCATTTGCTTTGAGCTGCTCACGGGTGTCTCGCCCTTTCATGCGTCGACGATGGATGCCACCATGGCCAACATTTACGACGGCGTCTTGATCTTTGAGACCGACACGTGGTCCAAATTCTCTCCACGCGCGATTCACTTCATTAAGTCGCTCGTGAAGGGCAATGTCGACTTGCGACTCTCCGCAGAGGAAGCACTAGCTCACGAATGGTTAGCCGAAGGCGACATCGAGCGTACCGACGCTTCCACCGCAGCTCGTCTTGAAAGCAATAAACGAATGCTACTGACCAACATGCTTCGGTTCAGTCAATGTCGGAGAATGAAGCAAACCGCTTTGCTGTCCGTGGCACTTGGCAGTTCCGAGGATCACGTGCAGCAGGAAATGGCCGCAGAGGTGTTCCACTCCATGGACCGAACGAAGCACGGGTCCTTGTCCCTTCACGAGTTCTCCAGTGCGTTGATCGAGTGTGGCATCGCCGAGCAGGACGCTCGGGAGCTCTTCGATCGCATGAATCAATCCAAAAGTGGAAGCATCAACTTTCTCGAGTTCCTGGCGGCTGTGATGGATCAGCGGGACATTGGACAAAATACGATTAAAGAGGCCTTTAGTATGTTGGACGGCGAGAAGCAAGGTCGACTCTCCATCGTTGGTCTTCAGGACGTGTTTCGAAACTCGTTGGTCCCTGACGAAGCCAAAGCGATGATTGCGTCCGTGGACACCAAAGGGGATGGCTACGTGGACTTTGAGGCGTTTCAGAACCTCTTTGCTGCGTCTGGAACGCCGCTTCCACAAGGCACAAAGGCCACTAACACTGCACTCTTGCTTTACGAGAGTCCCAAAAAGTCGCTCGGGGGGTCTCGTAGTTTTAGTACGTCGGGCACCGAGAGTTTGTCCAGTCGATCAATGGCCGATTCACTTCCCACGTGGAGTAGCCCCAAGTATAGAAGTACCCTGGAGACGGACCCAGCAGCACATCGATGTGCACAATAGGGAGGCCGTGCTCATTTTTCCATGTAGCAAATATTATGACAAGTGCTATTTTACGTTAGTATTAGAGTAGAATAAGTTATGGACAGTTTAGGTAGACTTAGGTAGTAAGTTAACAACAATGAGTGATTTTGACGACGACGACGACGACTTCTCGCTCGGCGACGACTCGTCGGACGATGAGCCATTTACAGTAGACTCGACTGACCTATTCGGTGCGAGTGATGTGTCCGATTCCGAGGGATGGGTGCCCAAAGCGAAGAAAGCGCGTGTGTCACCCACGAAACCCACCGCGAAAACCTCCACCCCAAAGTCGCGTTCAGTTTCAACATCAAGTTGTGCATCGGGAAAGAAAACACTTACTCCAAACGCGGCATCTGCCAAGGTGAAAGTAGCTGGAAAGTCGCCAGCACCTGCCAAGCCAACGCAACTGACAGCGGAAAATGCCGAGGCGGCGGTGCTCGATTACATGCGCAAGGTCTCCTGCAAGTACAAATTGTTCCGTGCAATTCGAGTGTCGCACTGATGTGTGCTGATGTGTGGAATTGGTTGATGGATACAGACAAATCGGCCGTATAGTGTGCTCAATGTGTTTGAAAATATGCATCGGGCCATCAACAAGCCGTCGCTCACGAGGCTTCTGGATAACCTCGTGCTGAAGTATGATGTGAAGTTGAGTGGTATGTAAATATTCATGATATTCTTGGTGATATGAATGGTATTCGTTCTAGGAAAGAGTTAGTAAGCAAGACGTACGGCAAGTCGACAATTTACTACCTGAACCAGAACAATTTACCGATACCGTCAGAAGATGAAAGAGTAGCTTTGGAAGAACAGATTAAAGCGCTTACAGGAGAGTGCACTGCATTGGAGCAGGAACAGAAGAGCGCCGAGGCTACATTCGCTAGTCTAACTTCACAGATCTCAGACGCCGATTTGGATGCAGCGTTGAAGAAGGTTGATGAAGAGGCAGCAGCTCTGGAGACAAAAGTCGAGACACTGAATCAACCAGGTCGAGCTCCTGTTTCGCCAGGCAGGAAGGATGAACTGAAGCGCAAGTTTACAACATATCGCGTGGGTAATTGTTCGGGCACCACGCTACTTTGTGAGCTAATCTATCATGTGATTGTAAGCAGACTGCGTGGGTAGCACGGAAGCGCATTGCAATGGATGGAGTCAATCAAATTGCCGATGGAATGGAGAAGAAGCCGAAAGCGGTACTGGAGTTGGTCGGATTGGAAACAGATGAAGAGGTAGGTATTAAGGAGCTACCGGCTATTTAACATCCAATGCCACGTTGCGAGTCTAGAGACAGCATAAGATGTGCTCCCGATGAATCATTTAGCATTGAGTCGCGCTCGACGCTCGGCGATTTCACGCTCGCGACGATCCTTTACGCATTTGTTGTAGCGATCGAAAAAAGGTTGACACACGGACTTGTTGTCGGGATAATCTGGATTGGAAGAGTGAGATGGATACAGCTATGTATGGAGGCATCTGATCATTTACCAATAAGACAATTAAGCGATTCACGCTGCAGCTTAGCGCACTCCTGCCATAAACCATAAATAATTTCTTTACAGCGAGCTCATTCCATACGCACGCACGTACAGCGCTGTCGAACTTGCTTGGCACCATTATCACGACACGATACTGCCTTTACATACCGGTATCAGGAAATCAAGTCTATTAATTATTAGAAGACAACCTGTGCTGCTTGCTGAAAATGTGGATTGTACCGGTTTTTAAGGAACACGGTACCAAGGTAACTTTCCTTTTTAGCTTTGGACCTTTTTAGGTGCTAAATTGGGTACTTATAATTAGTGCTAGTTAGATAACTGCTATAGTATCACAAGTAGATTCAACACATTGTCTCATGCACATTTACACGTTAGGAAAGATAATCACTGCTCACATTCAATTGAGCAAGTCCATGACTTGGTTATCTTCACCTACTGTCCACGAACTATTTTGGGGTGTTGTTTTCGCGTCGCTAACGGATACTTGTTTGCGACAATATTCAAGAAAGACAAATTCGGTATATTCAGGATTAAAATCGACATCTACGATGTGCCGGTTGCAGTTATCCTGTTACACAGCAGAGAAATATGGGAGAAAATCAGCCGAAGGTGAACTCGATAGGCCCTATGAAGCAGATGGGGTAAGGCTAGCATCCATAGAAATTGTCAAACTTAATCGTCACTTATTACGCCACACGGCAACTGGAAAATTTACATTTCCGGCAAGCTTATCTAACACACATGGAACAGCTCCTCTTTCTATGAGTAACACTACTTCATCTTTAAATTTGCTTTCGCTTTTGACAATTCAAGCGCAGCTCAAGATATTCGCAATACTACAGCGCATCAAGTCGCAATATGAGCAAATGCTAGCCGAAAACTGACGTACGATCCAATGGGCAATGTTTATATCGTTGCATATGATGGAGAAATGTCGGACTGAAGCTTGCGAAGAAATAATTACTGCTTCCTCAAGGTATTAGCAGCAACTTGATGGCAACAAGAATTCTAAACATCTTTCTCTGCAATACTATCAGTGTTCTCATTTATCAAAGGTGTGCGCAATGTAGCTTCATAATTTGGTATTCAAAGCAACCACCCGATGCGTTTCCAAATCCATAACACCATTGGTGCATACTATTATCATTCAGGCAATGGGAATATTAGCTCCATAGCACCAAGCGTAGCATACAAACTTGAAGAAGGAACACAACTTTTATCAGAACGGAGTTTACATTGCAGATACTATCTACATTTCAGGCATTACAGCTGCGACGTTCCAATCTTCAAAAGAAATGACTCTTGACGTATTAGGAATAGGCTTGAAGCCATCGGATTCGAACCTGCGCTTTTGTGGCCAACACAAAATGAGGATACGTACTTGTGGACAGCATGGGAATGGCTGGGCGTTCAGTTGGCTGGACTCACATGTACAATTTCAGCACCTGCTGGTACCCATTACGACATACTGGAGCATACAGGAAGCAAATTACCGACCAGCAAAGACTGGACGGACAAGCCGGAAATCTTCATTGGCAAAGAAATACGAGAGGATGAAGTTTCTATTTGTGGTTACGTTTCACACGTCGCAGAAAACAATAGGTTTCGAAAACAGGCAGAAAGTCCAGTTCTTAACCGATAGATCAGATCATCGGATCTGGAGATGGTCTTTGTAGTGTCGATAATCAATCTCTAACTATAGTCATTAAGTGCCGAAGTTGAGTCGTCAGTCTTTTCATTTTATGAAGCCAGAAATTTGAACATCTCTATGAAAGTGAATTATCCTGAATGTGTGATCGCTGAGCACTACATCCTAAATTAAATTAATTTTACTTTTCCCCTCTGGACTAAAACTGGGTAGTTGGGGACTTCCTTCACACGTCATTAAGCTTCGTGTAGAAAACAGTTAAATGAGTATAACTTGTAAATATGCTTCGGATAGGATAATGTAACGGATACAGCTCGGCAAGTTTCGTGAAAACCTACTTTAAAGCTAGTATGGCGAGCGTTTTTCCTGTGGTTTGCTGGGAATAACTAGTGAGCAAGACTGACCATAAATTGCTTACGGATTACAAAACCGTTCCTGGTTCTGGCTCCATCCTAATTACAAAAGCAAAGGTTCACTTGTACCTAGTTTTTCGCATATGACAGCGTTTCAGTTTTCTGGTTCCATCCCAATTACAAAAGCGAAGGTTTCACTTCCACCTAGGTTTTTTTTCCCATACCTCATGTAGATAAACGCGTAATGTCACGGTTTTTTCGCTCGATTCCATGGCTCAAGACCCAATTTAACGATCTTTGCTTCCCTTCATCCAATTCCATTGTTAAAGTTTCTCTCCAAGCTGTAAAGCTAAAGCACTTCAGCATCATTAAAAATGAAATTTCCATCCATTCTCATCGGTCTCGTCGCTTTCGAGCTTGGATTGCACGGGCTAACAGCGCAAGCTGTGCGTACCACGACCAAAGAGTGTTCGTCCTGTTCTGTTGGCACTTATTGCACGGAATCAATTGCAGCGTGTCATGGTCCACCGAAGAAGGATGCGTGTTATAACGCGACCATCAACGAATATCAAACTGGTTGTGCGAGAGGCTACGACTGTATGGACAATATGTGTGAATGTGTGATCGAGGACAGCGTTGACACCGTGTCGAAAGACTCTTCTCCCGTTCTACCAGCATCATCTGTATGCTATCTAAAATGCAACGAGCCCGACCAGTTCTGCGAAAACGGCACCCACTTCTGCCGCGGCCTCCGTTACGAAACCGAGTGTTTCAATGTGGCCACGGGACACTATCAAGACGGTTGCAGTGCGGGCTACGTGTGTACACACAATAAATGCACGACTGTCTAGAGTGCACATACCGGTCGTACCGCGCTACGTACCGGTACGTGCGCGCTGCAGGAATGATTGTCATGTAGTAAGCTAGCTGATATCTTTTCAACCAATCCGAAAACGTTCCCTGTTCCATCTGCCTTGCTATTTGTCATTATTCTCTCCTTTCCCTCCGCGCCCTTCTCGTTGCGGAAACCATGTTCGATGGGAGCTTCAAGGCAACGCGCAAGGTGAATCTCAGTGGTCGCAAGACCCCTGCGACGGGATACAGTGCACGCTTAGCGTCTCTATCAAGTTCCAAAGGGCATGCCACGATCTCCGCGTGTTCGAAGCAAGAGCTCCTGGTGCAGAATCGATTAGCTCGCGCCGCACGACATGCGCTCAAGGAACAAACGGCGGCGAGTCTAAAGATCCAAGCCCGGTACCGTCAATTCCAGACGGCCAATCGGATCAAAGCGATGGTCTTTCATGACCTCGAGCAGCAACTTGTCCACGTTGTCCGTACGCACGAGATTCCGAACCAGGCAGTACCCACTTCCACGTTGCAGGGCTTGCTACGACACTTTTTATTTGCGACCACGCAGCGAAAGTGGGATCCCCGTCACGTCATGACGGACCGGATACGTAAAGTACAGGATTATTTGGTCTTTCTCGTGCTCGTAAGCAGTGCAAGCGGTTCTTCCATCGAGGCTCCGACGAATCTCTTCCAAGCACCGAAAACTCCCACCTGGATCTATCAAATGACAAAACTCTGTGAACGTGCACTACGTATGTTAGTGGAAGAAGAGCTCTCGACGTCGGTGGGCACTTCCTCGATTGCCACGAATCCTTATTTCTTGCTTGTCGATACACTCACGAATGGATCGCACTTTGCTACGATGGAGGAGAACCAAGCACTTGTGACGATCTTGTATCGCCTCGGAATGTCGACCACGTATAGTATCTTTGATGCCGTGCGTGCATGTATTGCGCAACAAGCCCACGAAGCGGCAGCACGAGTGGAAACGGACCGTCTCAGTCAATTGATTGCACGACTGGCCGCTCACACGTTGCAACAATGGCATCAAAAGGAGCAACAACCGCGCATCCAGCCCCTATTAAGGCAATTTGGAACAATCCTATTGTTCTCACCTGCCTCCATCTCGTCGCCCGTTACCCACAACATCACAAGAAGCGCTGTGGGAACCGAGCACGTGGCATTTTGGACCTCCGTCGTCCACGCATTTCATGAACATTCGAGTTTATCCAGCCTGTCATGGTCCCAACGTGCCATTCTCGCTGGCAATCTCATCGATCTCACCATCCTGTGCTCGTTTCAAGCCACTCTTGTGAAGCTTGTCCCATTGTTATTGTCACCATTGGTCACACCTTCCCACGTCCAATGGGCATTCCCTGTTAATTCTTCGCCCCCTGACTCGAAGCAGCTGGACGAAGAGTGTGACAGGAAGCTGGACGACGACGAGTCGTCCACTTTACCACGTGCTTGGATGCAACTCGACGCTTTGGACGATGAAATCGAGCGTGAAAGCCGCGCTCTGGGCGATGCCGCGACGCGTGTACGTGCTCAATGGCACAAACTTTGTTTCTCCAACTTTGCTGCCAAGTGTCTAAATCTCGTGCTCGACTTTTCAGACGCTACGCTGGAGAATGTAGCCCACTTTTGTCACATTCTCAACACGATCTTCCTCTCAATTGGACGGTCCTATGTGCTCACGGTGGTAGCCACGTTTGTCACTCCATCTCCCCCTATCTTGGCGCTCTTAAGTGCCCTCACCGTCGACGAAGATGCTACGGTTCGTTCCAGCCTGATTCAGAGCATGTGGCAATGGCTCCAGCCCCTCAAGCCGTCTAGTCTACTTGAACACAACCACCACGCGTTGGAACTACTGCTCGTGTTGAACGTCATGTATAGTCACATGCTGCTAAGTCTGGATGATGAAACGTTTTACGATCGAGAATGGCCGCTTCCACTCGCAGACGTCGAAGCGTTGGTGACGTTTCTTAAGCATTGGATTCATCAAATGTGCTGGCAACTCACGACCGATGAGACACATGCACACTCATGTACACACGAGCAGGAGCTGCTCGTGTTTGCTAGCGTCGTGACGTCGGTGAAGCTGTTTAATCAGCTGTATGATCGAGACTGTCGCCGTCGCTTTTTGCCCGAGGAGGAGTGGTTATGGACGTCCATGCCTCCACTTAAAGACATTGTCGATTTGGATGTCATGCACGACGACGAGAAAAACGACATGGCGTCGATTGATCGGCTTCTGCGTGGCCCAACGCTGTCGCCAATCTCGCGCGCCGCGTTGATTCTCGACACGATCCCCCAAGTCTTCGCGTTTGCGGAACGTGTGCAGCTCTTTCAAAAGGTGCTCGACGACGACAAGATGAGATTACATCACATGCGCGACGAGTTTGCGCGCGTGTTGCACGTGTGTGTAAAACGCGATGCAATTGTGGACGATAGTTTTGCGTTTTTCCAAGAGATTTGCCACACCATGTCCCCTGAAACACTCAAAGCTCGTGTCAAGGTGACGTTTATCAATGAACAAGGCTTGGAAGAAGCAGGGATTGATGGAGGCGGCGTCTTTAAAGAGTTTATCGACAGTTTAACCAAGCAAGCGTTCTCGCCAGAGAATGGCTTTTTCCTCGAAACGTGCACGCATCGTTTGTATCCGAATCCCAGTGCCCGATCTTTCGTCGCAACCCGTGAGGAACTTCTCGATCGGTATCGTTTTCTTGGACGCGTGCTGGCCAAGGCAGTGTATGAAAACATTCTCGTGGAGCCTCCGTTTGCGGCGTTTTTCCTGAATAAACTCTTGGGCAAGTTTAATTACATTGACGACTTGCAGTCGCTGGATCCCGCGCTCTATACGTCGTTAATGCGACTGAAACAGTACACAGGGAAGGTCGAGGACTTGGGCTTGACCTTTAGTGTGGATGAAAAAACGCACGAAACGAGCGAGCTCGTGGCGCGCCCGCTCGTTCCCCACGGAACCGCGCTCGCAGTGACGAACGACAATTACATTCGCTATATCCATTTACTGGCCAATTACAAGCTCAATGTCCAGTCGTCACTCCAAAGTCGAGCGTTTCTCGAAGGCTTTCGCAACTTGATTCCGGGCTCGTGGATCCACATGTTTGCACCCGAGGAATTGCAACTCTTGATTGGGGGGAGTGCCACGACTATTGATATTGATGATTGGGAACGCGAGACGGCGTATGGAGGTGGCTACCATCCGTCGCAACCCGTGATTCGATGGTTCTGGGAACTCGTGCGCCATGACTTTACCCCCGCCGATCGAGCCGCGCTCTTAAAATTCATCACGAGCTGTTCGCGTCAACCGCTATTAGGCTTTGGAAAGCTCGTGCCGCACCTTTGTATCCATCAAGTGCGCGTGGACAATGATCAGCGCTTGCCCTCGAGTTCGACGTGTATGAATTTACTCAAGTTACCTGCGTACTCGACGAAAAGGGCGCTCCATGAGAAACTGCTCTATGCCATTCGCGCCAATGCTGGCTTTGATCTGTCGTAATCAAAGTCGAAAATTCGCTCCGTCCGTTGTCGCTTTCAGTGCACGGTACGTCGTTTACCAGCTGTGAGGACCACATCATGCCCAGCACGTCAAAAATCAAGCCATGGCCACATGCTAGAAGCGAATGCACGACATGCGTCGACTCACGAAAGTGGTGCAAGGATATGGAGGCGTGGATGACGTTCGGTCACCGCTACAGTCTTGAATCGAGGCACTGGGGTGAGTGAAGTCGACACGCAGGGAAAACTACGTTTGTATCATGGTCCACTTTTACACGATTTCGACGGCGGCTTCCACCGCCGAAAAGACTCTTGTGAAGCTCCATCAAGACGGAACAATCGACAAGCGTCACACTCCTCTCGTAACAATGGCGTTGGTCCACAAGCGAAGTCGTACGATACGAAGCCACTGTCCATCTCATTACTCCTACGTTCGTGCGCATCATGAATTGAGAAGACTTGTCAAAAATAGTTTTGGATGGTTTGTACTTGTCTCAGTTTGGATCGACCCGATGCAGCCATGCAGATGCGTGCGAGTGATAGACGAAATCTCGTGCTCGGTCATACGGGAATCGCTGTCTTGTGGAAGTGACAGCATCCGTGCCATGCACTTATGCAGCCAAATGATTTCGTTTAAGGCGAAGCAATCGATGGAATCGGGGAGTGTGACGATATAAAATGCTTAGTGAATTGTTTCTGAAAATTAAGAAATATCTCTTTGGCAGAAATGTTCATCTCACATTTTCCAATTTATATCCCAAAAAGTGCGGTAACGTCCCTGCGCGTTCTTGTTGAAAGGTATTTCGTCCATCGTAGCACAGTAGTGTAGGAAACTTGGTGTCGTATATGTCGAATAATAACAGCAGTATTACCAAATCGTCTCAAGTCAATATCTCCGCAGCCTTCCAACAGGTTATGAGCCCAAAGGGTCACGAAGTTTCCAGCGACGACGGCTCCCAGGAAGAAAAACTGGTTACGTTTGGCGCCGAACGAATGAAGATTTTGGAAATCTTCCAAAACTCTGCAACCGCATGGACAAGCTTAGAGTACTAGGGTTCAGCCTGATGCGAACAACTTCGGCTTTAATAATTCCATGTGTTTGGGTACGCGCATGTGGTTGGCGTCGCTTGAGAGCACGCCTGACAAGAAGCCTCAAGTTCAACCCAACTTCAACAACCATAATTATGGTATGGGTACACCGATGGAAAATCGGCCTCCTGTTTTCAAGACGCCCTCCTCTAAGGAGTGCAAGTTTTCAATCAAGATTTGGATGGAACCGAGGTGTATCGCGGACTTGGAGCTGGTTTCAAGGACTGGGTCACGAGATTCATACGAATAGATATCGATAGCTGAATTGGTCTGCGGTTACTTTTGGAGCGAAGACATCAAGGTCGATTTATTTTGGGTCACTACCTCGGCGGTACTGCCGAAAGGTACTATAAACGACAGGTTGACTCGTGGTTGAACGAGTCACCAACCCTGGTGCATGTGATGAACAACATGTTAAATGCGTTCCATACAACAATCACCTCTGCAAAAGCGATGAAGATGTTTACTAGTCACAAGAGCCCCAAGCGTTCGTGGTACGACAATTTTCTATACTTGTTGGTGTGGTGGAGTCAAGTTCAAAATCGAACACCGTAGTGTCGAGAACCTGACCACCATCGTGCCCGGACTTCCAACTGACGGGGGGGGGTACCCCGCGAACCTTCGCCTACGATCCGATCTGATCGTCCGCTGCTAGCAGACGACCGATCATCAGCATAGGACGCCTGGTCCGATTCGTTCGTCATCTCACCTTGTGTACCCGATGGAATGGGCTGGTTACACACTTGGTGGATCGGTGCTGGGAATTGATGTGAGGTCTAAAAACGTGAGACCGTGCTGGGTAGTGTACCTTCGGCAGAACTCTTCACCCGGGTACGGGCAGACCAGTTATACTCCAAGTAAATATACTTCAAAGGGCTGATCGCTTAACCGATCGTAGAGCCCAACCAATACGATTATAACAGTCCAATACTACAATAGAGAGATCCAATGAGAACGTGATAAACTCCACGAACGATATCTCCACGTAACAATCCAATATTTGATTACACATTCCAAACGTGTGTAACTTGCGCTTGTGAAGTCGACCAATACGTACTCCCGTCGAGGAACTTCCGGCGGGCCAAGTGCGTCTGTGGCGCGTCCCGGACGGGTATAACAAGCTAGAGGGGATTACTCGACCCTCTGCTTCCAAACACTC
>CM047585.1:16380776-16414268 GCA_026184515.1 Peronosclerospora sorghi
GCCTCCTTGATTTTCACCAATCCGATCGCCGATAAGCCGATCGGCGTGCCGCTGACATAAAGTGACTGAAATTCTTGAGTCCGCTTCACCACAATGGCTATATGTGAAGCTGTTGGCGGCAGTGAACCACTTGTTTTAGATAACGTGGTTCACTATGCATCGCCGGAATTGAAGACCATATCTATGGCAAAATACGATCATACACGATCGGATTTTTTACGCCATGATGAAGACTGTGCCACTATGCACAAGCAGTTGAAGGAAAAACAAGAAGTGATAAGGCATTTAATGCTGAAGCCGTCAATTTGGTTGAAGAGAAGAAAGTTATCAAGTGCCATGGCTGCGGAAAAGTAGGTCATATTAGACCGAAATGTCCAAAAAAGCCTGACAAAAAAGTGGATTTCTCGCCCACTATCACGAATTTTGCGCCGAAAACTGGATGCAGCACTTGGATTCTTGATTCCGGTGCCAGTATGCATCTGGTTACAGCCAAAAATACTTGCGTGATAGTGACGCAGTTGACGGCACGTGTTTCCAGGCTGATGGAAAACAGCTGGAAATTACGTTAAAAGGATGGATATTGATTGATCAAAGTCTTTACAAGTGGTAAACCAAAGACTATTCGTATGGATAATGTTCACGTTGTCGAAAATTTGGCGAAAACATCCTATCCTATGGTCTTTTGGAAGAGAAGGGGTGTGAAATGACGTATGTTAAAGGCAGCCGCGTTTTGTTGCACACGTCCACCCGTTCTCAAATTTTCGACATCCAAAAGACCAACAAGATCTTGACTGTTAATGTCTCTGTGATTATGGATAACGAGACAAGTTTTCCGGCCGTTATGTCAATTGTGGAGGAAAACAACACGGAATCGTTCCGGAAATTGGATGTCAAAAAAGGGTCCTTAATGCATTTTCATGCTAGACTTGGACATCTCAATTACTATGCGATCGAGCGCTTGGCTAAAGACTTGTCGAGTGGCATCAAACTGACGTACCGAAAAAGGATGAATTGTCTGACCTGTGCCCCGGGCAAGCAGACTAAAAATCCTAGGTCCGTCAAAGACAGTGGTACTAACTCACCGATTGATCGTATCGGTGGTGTTAAATACTCTGACCTAAAGGGCCCTATTACCCCCAAGGACCGCCTAGGCAACAGATACCGAATCGTTTTGTAAAATAAGTTAATAATTAATTAGGACGATCTAGATGATAGAAAAAATTGGTTGTACAATTTTTAATTTCAACTAAAAAATTATGTTTAAATCAAAAAAATAAATAAAAATAGCTAAAGGTGGTTTATTTAGGGCTTTAATTATTCATACAAATTATCTAGTCAATTTAAAATATTATCTGAAATTTGTACTGTAGATTATATTAATATTAAAGTAATTTGATTGATTAAATTTTGATTCAATATTAAAGATTTATAATTTAGTTTGTTAAGATTTTTTTAAACAAATTAATTCCTTAATATTTAAATCATTATAACGAAATAAATAAATAAATTTATAATTTTGTATAATTTTTTAATTGATTTAATTTATATTTTTTACATGATCAACTTTGTTGATCATATATCGTGATATGTGCGTGTTTTCCTTGCTAAAACTAAAGATGTTGCGGCAAAAAAGTTTGAACATTTCATGGCTTTTTCGAACGGCAGTTTAACTGCAAGGTTCATATACTACGTATCGATGGAGGGTACGAGTATAAAAATTTGGATGGTTTCTGCATGCAGACTGGTGTTGAGCGACAGATAAGTGAATCCAACAACCATTCCAGCAATGGAAAGAAAAACGCATGCTCCGCACGGTTATGAACATGGCAAGGTGCATGCTGTCCGCTAGTGGATTGACACTTACGTTTTGGGGCGAAGAAGTTCAATATGCAGTATATATATTGAACCGCAGCCCAAGCAATCCAAATGCTCTGCGTTAATCACCTCGGGAGGTGCTTGCGATCAAGTAACCCAACCTTGGCGAAATCGTCGTGTGGTGAAGTGCTATTGAGAATTATTAACCAGTTTGTACCAGTGTACCAGTTTTCAAGGCGGATCGATCGGGTTGGTTGAAAGGACGGAGTGTTTTGGGAAAATCGTGTGCTTGTTGTGTTTTGTACGCAGATTTGAGGTAAGGCACATGGTTTACATATAGTTTACATATTGGATTTTAGTTGGTTTATTAAATATAGTGTTCGTATTACATTGGGTTGCATAAGTAGCCTCTCCGTAGGAATCATTTGGAGCAGAGGGCTAACAGGGTCCCCTCTCGCTCATTAATCCCGGCCAGGACAAAGCTCCACCGGAAGTCCCACGACGGGAAGCACCCATTACGTTCACTCACCATTCAAGTTCGGCCACGTTTGGAACGTGTTTTACAGGATGGTTTACTCATCGCGATTTGCGATAAAGTCCCAGGAATTGGCTGTATTACTTCTTGCCTTCGCAATCAAGTGCCAGAAACTATTATTGGCTGGATTACTCACTGCTTTGCAGTCAAGTGCCAGAAACCCTATTGTCTGGATTACTCACTGCTACGTGCAGTCAAGTGCCAGATCTTACCGCATTCGGAGTGACGATTTCCGCTTCGTTTGCCGATCGACCATATTGAATTATCTTTTCGTTGGAATTTTGGATCAGTACCCCAGAAGTCGTCACCGCATCAAAACCTACTAAAGTCTTCACTAAGCGACGGTCCACCGAGTGTGTAGCCACCCATACCAATGGGTACATAAAGTGAGACACGAGACGAATCGGACTCGGCGTCCTGTAATGCCGATCGGTCAACCGATCGGCACCCAGGCGAAGGTTCGCGGAGTACCCTCTCCGTTAGTTGGTCGGCTGGGCGCGATGGTGGTTCAGTTCTGGACACTTCGGTGTTCGATTTTGAACTGGACTCCACCACAGTCGCTATCGGTTCGCTTTGCACTGTGGATATAAATCCTGGAAAGGATTCACAAGCACATTGTGCTCAGGTTGCGGTTCTGGTTGGCAAGAGCGAAGAGGTGAAGGGGTTTAATGTTTACCTAAAGAGTGAGCGTAAGGTTGTTGTTACACAACATATACAAAACGTTGAAACTCTGAACCCGGATCAAAATTAACAACTTCAACATAGTATGGTGGAATATCGCCAATCGGGGGATGCGACTACTGCTCCAAGACTCAAGAAGATGAAGGCGCGCGAAAAGAAAAGCTGGCAACGCAAGAGCTGCGTTACACGAAGTGTTTCCAAGAACAAGCATAAAGATTCAGCTAAAATTGACCAAGATACGACTGAAAGTCCAAGTGCAGTCGCGGCTGATTGGTCAACACATTCATCACTCAAATGGACCCGAAAAACTTCAATGAAGTCCCTCAACAAGGACAAGTGGATAATTACCCAGGAGGATCTTAGTTCCCTGGAGCGAAACGAAGTTTGGAGCATCATTGACAAGCCTCAGGATTGTCGACCTCTCCACACCAAGTGGGTCTTCAAGACCAAGCAGGATCAAGATTGTGAAATCGAACGGTTCAAGGAAAGACTCGTTGCATGTGGCAACGAGCAACGTTTTGGTATTTTGAATATACCTTAACGTTTGCCGCCATTATCGAAATGAACACTGTTAAGTTGGTTTTGGCTCTAGCAACCAAGTGGAAGGTACCTGCAAGGCACGGGGATATTCCGAACGACTATGTTAAGACCGAGGAAAATGAACACGATATTTTTCTGTTCATCCCCCAAGGTATGCAATTGAAGTCAAGCGAGGACGTTAAAGAATGTCAAGGAAATAAAGTGTTGAAGCTCAAGAAAACGCTTTACGGCCTCAAACAGGCAGGACGACTATGGAATCGTCTGATTCACGAAAAATTACTGGAATTGAATTTTTCGCAGTGCTTGACGAACGTGTGTCTTTACGTCAAGCACTTAAATGGTGAAAACGTTATAGTAGGCATCTGTGTTGATGACCTACTAGTAACTGGTACTCAGAAGAAGCTCGTCGAGCAGTGTTTTGAATACCTGAAGTGCCTCGAGGTTAAAAACCTTGGAAAAGTATCCAAGTTTCTCGGCATGCGAGTGCGAGAAAAAATGTGCGGAAGATCAATCGTCTACCGCAGCTTTTGCCACACCGAAAGTGCCTTCTCATTTCGTTCTTGATACACCAAAAAGCGACATTTAGACGTTCAACACTTGTGATCCACTAGCATACAAAACCCAAACTATGGCAGAAGACAACAGCGATGATAATCATGGCAACATACACACAGCCACAGTTGTGAAGAAACGTCGAGTGAGCAAAGACATTAGAGCTCCTGCGCGACATAAAAAAACACCGACGTCCACTGGCAGATATCGACGAGAATTTTCGAGCTAACGCAAGACTGTCGTTCTCTGCCGCCGTGCTCAAGGAATCTTCATTGGTACCAAACTATGCTTGGTACAGATCTTTGTGTGTACATTTCGCTAGCTTTGTGAGCTTTCAGTGCCTTAGAATCTAATCAAACCATCGCTAGACTCTTCGACATCAGCAAGGCCAACTCGGTATCAGACACCGAAAAAAACTGGCACTCCCAATATCCGAGTTTATTCGCAAGAAGATGGTCGGCAGGTGCTGCTCCGGCTACTTAACTCGTTTGGCTTAATCTATCATAAGTTAAGCTTGTACATGTGTCGAGAAGCTCTCGTGATGATTGAGCAGCTTCCAGCGTCCCAGTATGCGTCGGCTTGGGCACAGCAACAAAGAGAGCGAGCCCATTTCGAGCTCGCAAATCTGATACAAGTTGGATCAAGAAGTCACGATTGATGCCATAATCAAAGACTTTAAGATAGATGGTGCTAACCCGGAGCGCACCCCAGTCGGCCCGGATTACGAGGACATATCGCTGCAACCAATTGAAGCCTTGAAAAGTACTGGATTAACGACAACCAAGGATTTTCAGTCTTTGGTCGGCAGCTTGCTTTGAATCGCGCGCTGCACCAGACCCGACATCGTGTACACCGTTCACAAGCTACTTGACGTACTCATGTCCCCACAATCGCAGATTGGCAGCTTGCCAAGAAAATTTTTCGCTACATCAAGGGTACGAAATATCTTAAGTTTTGTATGGGGTGCGGTGAGGTGGCGAGCAACGAGTTGAGCATCAAGGCCTACAGCGATGCGGATTACGGAGGTTCCAAAAGCGACAGAAAGTCAACCTCAGGTTGACTCATCTTTGTCGATGGCGTTATGGTTGCTTGGCTTTGCAAGAAACAAGGTGCTGTGTCATTATCGATCATGGAGGCGGAATTTTACGCGCTTCGACTAACTTGGTTATGTGACTGGGTTGTAAAGAACTCATCAAGTCAAGGTGAAGCTACCCATGCAACTTTGCATGGATAACCAAGCGGCGATCAAGATTTTCAAGGGCGACGAAACAAGCTCAATAATCAAGCACGTCGACGTTCGAGTGAAGTTTATTATCTATAAATTAGAGGTTGGACTTATCGAGGCTATCTATGTTTCGACTAAACATATCCTAGCTGATGGACTAACCAAGGCTTTACCTGCTTCAAGGTTTGAAGAGCTACGCGCCGTGCTCTGACTTCAACATGTGTGATTTTTTGAAATACACATTGAGGAGGAGTGTTAAAAATAGACTGTATACTTTAATTACTAAAATTAGGTAGGACTATTTGTTTTAGTTAGCAATTTGTATTTCTTACTTTTTAGCTGTTAAAAATACGGTAGCAGTACTCGGTTCCGAGTACACCGATTTTTGCACTGATAAGTAATGTAGGTAACACAACAGCTGTTAGAAGTTTACTATAGCTTCAACACATTCTGCATATTCATGTTAGGCTAGCTAATCACTTCTCAATACACATTCAATTGAACAAGTCCCTGGTCCAGTCAACTTGTGTCTACGTACTGCGATCGCTCTAAAGGTGTCATTCTCACAGCCTAGATATAATTGGCTGCGGAGATATTGACTTGAGACGATTTCGATATATTAGTGTTATTATCAAACATCTACGACTCGGAGTTTCCCACATTACTGAGCAACGATGGTCGGAAACACTTTCAACACTTCGATACAAATCAAACTGGAGACAGCGTTCTGATCACGCTGTGGGAAGTTGACACGAGTTGGGGGCGCGTGTGATCAAAAGTTTACACTCAAGTTGGCCAGTACGTGCGTAGCGAAGGCTTCCCCTGTGTGAGAGTATAGGGCGCCGGGGCAGAGATATTTCGTAAAGACAAAAAGAGTAAAAAGTGTGTTCTTATAATTAAAAATTTAGTCCCAAATCTCTAATAACAAAATCCATATATGAAAATTTTGACATCACCGTGGTTCCGTCCTTTGACAAAAATCGTCAATTGTACCATCCATCGTAATTTTCCAACTACGCAGCAAGATCAATGGAAAAGCGCATCAAAAATGCATCTAGGCCCACTCACGGATGGTCACGCGCAGTAAACATTGGACTGAGCATATCGGTATTTAGGGTATTTTTACTGGGTAAATCCCATCATGAAAGCGAATGTAGTTAACTATTAGCTACTTCGAATTGCATTAATCGCGCGATAAAGGTACCGATGTGACGATATCGGATATAATTAGGTATACAAATTCACGTTGAAGTTCAATGTAATTTTCTTAGGAAATATTTACCTTACTAACAATGTTTAACACACTTCAATTCTTTCTTTGTGTAGATCTCTTCCGTTGCTGGCTTTAGCAGACTAACGCGCCCCTTCATACGCATTTCCTACCTGGTCAAAACTATCAGACAAGGTAGTGTAAGATCTGGGCAAAGGAATATTTCCAGCAGGTTATGAGCCCAAGAAGCAAGGGGCTACAAGCAAGCTTTTTTCCACTGTCTACCTTAAGTTTGAACTCGTACTTTTTGCATTACTTGGAGTAAATGAAAAGTCTCCTCTTCTCAGGGGAGGTATTGGTATTTTTCCGTTTGGTTCTGAACAAGTTTTTCTCTTCTGAAATGGATCAATCTATGGAAAAACAAAGTGATGGATAGTGCAATAGATCAAAGCACACTACTCAAGGAAATTCTGGAAATTTTGACAGAAGTTCCGATGCGGCTTGTTTCCGTGAAGGAGGCACAAGATCGAATCTCTATTGAGAGCACGCTATCTGGTCAAAACAGTAGAGGAAAGGAATAGTATGTTTCATTAAACGCTTAGGATTATGGTCTGGTTGGTTGGAAGATGATGTTAAATGATCTAAATGTAGACTGTGGTATTGATTGGTGGTGCATCATGTATAAATTCATCCAGAGCCCCGGTGGAGGCTCAAGGAGTAAATCAAAGTTTGGGAAGTGTGAATTGAATGGGCCGGCTGAAAATGCGTAATTTCCACGTTCATGGCAAGCAGATACCCAGTTTATGTATCAAAAAGCTCTCCGGTGTCTGGGACTCGGGGTGGACTTAAAGCAATGGGACTACCTATTCATGAAGGTCATCGATATCGCTGAAATGCTTCTGGGTTTTCATCAACCGAGAGAGTGAAGGTCTACAAGTAGATCATTAGAAGGAACTGCAGTTGAATAGAGTAATAGTTCCGTTAAAATATAGAAACATGGTATCTTATTTATACTCTATTTTGGATCAAATGTTTCACGCTTTTAAAGTTAAATTTTTTCACCACTGAGCAGCTATCTGGTTCGCGTCAGAGAAAAATCCTGAGAGGACTTGAACCAAACATTATCTGTATTTAGTATATCTGGCCCGAGAAAATGGGTCGAGTGAAAAGTTAGTCGTGGAACATTTAAAATTGTGCTTATGGTTAGGTACGACGCCATGCAACAAGACTACATCTGCCACGCGCAAGACCTGAATGCCTCGGAGCAGATTTAGAAGATGATGTATTTAAGGGAAAAATGCAGAAAAAATTCATGCAAATTAAGTTGTTGAGACCAAAGGAATCGAGTTTCCAAGTCAAAGAACCTATTAAACTCAATTGCCCCAGAAAATGAAAGAGAGCTAAAATCAATTGGATAAAGCAGGTAAGAAAAAATAGATCAACTGTGCAAGAAAATTTGCGTTGTCGACAACCGAATTTTTTTCAAAAATACCTACTATAGTGCTGAAAAATGTAATATCTCAATAAATGTTATGGATAAATGATAGCGGTGCAAGCAGGCACATTGTATCCACTGAAGAGTTATAAGAGAAACCCGTTGACTATGGCGTTAATGACGGTTTTGCAGTGGTTCGTTGTCTGTTCAAATTTGGAGAAATCACGTTCAGGACTCATTGAAATAATCCAATAAATATTGATCTATAGGAGGTGTACTCTCACCAAAACTCGTAAAAACAATTCAATTGGAAAGTTGGTGAGAAAGGTTGTAACCTTAGCTGATTATGAGAACCAAACGAATTTAACTTATAAAGGATAATTTATCTTTCCTATTGAAACATTGGATCAATTTTGTGGTGATTTGATGGCAGAAAAACAAATGACTGTGCAGGAGAGTTTTCAAGTATGTTATTAAACGTTACGAGAACCATATGCCACAAAACCTTTTTACATTTACATGTTTGCACGTGGGCTACGATACGTTGAAAAAATGACCAGATGCTCCAGATAAGGCATGTCTTCAACCTATATAAAGACCAAACTGCCTGACCTACACGGAGGACAAGGGGGAAAGAAATATGCAACAAAAAAACTCTTGGTAGAACTCGCAAATTAAAGCTATGATCTGCCGTGAACTTATAGGTCCGATCACACCGTGTTTCAGACGTCGGATAGTGGAATTTGTGGACTATTTCTTGAATTACGTACGATTGTTTGCTGCTCGTACCAAAGACCGAGCGGTAAAATGTTCGAGCATTTTCTAGTCTGGTTTGAAAACGAATTTAACTGTAGAGTGGACATGCTAAGAATGGATGGGGATGGTGAATACCGAAATGTAATTTGTTTTGTAAGCAAGTTGTAATACGGCGACAAATCGCGGAGGCTGGAAATCAAGTCTATAATGCAGAGTCGAAAAGGATGAACCGGACCATTTTAACACGGTCCGGTGCATGTGTTTTGGATCAGGAATTACATTGATTTAGCGGTAGTAGACGGCTGAGTATATCTTTTATATACTGAACTGCACTCCGACACTCTCCAGGGAAAAAGTGATGAGGCAAAACGATAGAGGTTCTATAGGTTGTAACCACTACAAGACATGCTACAGTTCAAGACCTTTGATAAGGAATCCAAAGAGAAAATATTCTTTTTTTGAAAATTGGGAAGTAAAAGAGCTGGAACATATAGATATCTATCGCAGAAGAGCGTCCGAGCGTATTTTTGATGAGCGTCAAGTAGGTGAATGTAGTGCCGAAATTCGAGTTCATAGAAAATCAAGGATATGCAAGAGGTATGCAAAAGTCAACCAAAAAAGAGGATAAATCGGAAGGCACTGCTCTTCCAGAAGCAAAGAAAAGCAGATGAATAAAAGGCGGAATGAAGATATTGAAGATCAAGAGAATAATGGGCATTAAAAAATGAAGAAGGCGTTTTATATGTCTGTGGTGTCTGAAACCCTTTCTACTGGAAGTGGTATACGGGCGGCTGTTCCGGACCCGAATACTCATAAACAAGCACAAAATTACATGCCGAAAAAATGGACTGAAATCGCTTGAAGACTTAGGAGTGTTGAAATTGGTAAAGAGAAGACCTGGTAAGGACCGTTCGCCCACGAAACGGGTCTAGGAAGGAGCTGAAGTCAGATGGTACCGTTGAAAGTGGCAATAGGTGGCATTGTATGGTAAAGATTATATTTTAGGGTTCCAAATGTGATGGACATTACAAATATGAAGGTAATTCTTACTGTTGGAAGAACCCACGCGCCGACTTAAGTTCACGACGGACGCATAGGGTTAATTTCAATTTTTCAGCAAATGAGGTAATTGCAACTTTTCGGCAAATGAGACTAGATCAGTACCGGCCAGAACAGTACCAGACAGAGCAGTACCGGCCAGTACCAGAAGAATTTTATTGGTCCAACCTTCACCAGTATTGGGTAATACCCAATTTGAATTGGGTATACCCAAATTACATATATACATTTTGTTAGATTAAGTTTAGACTTAACCCTAATATAATCACTTTTGATTTTTCTTCTCTTAGTACACAAGTAAACAGGCAGATATAGTACGTTTGTCTCTAGCGGGGGCGCAAGGTGGAATTGTAGTGTTTGTAGGATAGTGGAGTAGTATATAAGTACACATTACGTTACAAGTACGGCTTGGAGTCTGGGACGTGGAGTTTTGTGGAACTTGAAATTGTCTATGGTCACGTTACTCTGTGGAGATATCGATAGTGGAATAAACGTGGAAGAATAAAGTTATTTTTTGTTTTATTACTGCTTTGCTACTCAGCTTTGTCTCATTTTTGAAGTCGCGCGCATAGTACACCTTTTGTAGTTGGAACCAGCGCAGGATATAGAAGCGGAGAAATATGAGGAATCTCGAACACTTACAATGTCCCATATATGGGGTGTGCCGTACACGGCATGGTGACGTAACAACTGCCTGCTCTAATGAAAAAACTGAGGACGCGTACGATATTAATCTGGAATTCTCGCAAGGTACGAAAATCTCAATCGATCAGCTGAAAGTTTTGGAGGGAGTCCAAGAAGGAATTAGTATTACAACGTAACAGGAATCTTTTTTATGAACTAAAACACTATGGAAATCTGTTGCTCTGTGAAAACCTGCCGTATATGGAGTTTTCGCAATCTTTCACATGTTGCAAAATGCGTAAAATGCGGCTCAGAGTGTACTATCTGATCTGACAATTTTGACCAGATAGGGTGCGCGTGGTAGTGAGTGAGAGGGCTGATGTTCGGCTTTTGCTGGAAGCGACTAGTAACTGCTATAAAGTAAAATCGAAAATAAAATATATTATAAAATTAAAAGATTTTAAGCCTGCAATTTCGCTTATTTTCACTAAGAGATTTAAGCTTGAAAATATTCTATCATGTACTCATGCATTTATAGCCAATTCGTTCCCATCATCCGAATTTACTTTTCACTTGGAAGCCAAAAATGGCTACACAAAAATTCGATATCAGACATGCGTTTATTGTGTAGAAAAGTGAAAATGAAGCAGTACTTGTTGGAGCTTATATGGATGATCTTTTGATTACGAGTACGATTGAAAAATTTTAAAGAAGTTTTTCGTTTACATAGTGCCGGTCTGACTTTTCTTGTGCTAGTTTTGGATTTGGACGAAATGAAGGAATGTCACGAATGGTTACCAGTGAATCATGTAAAATCTGTCGTGGGTAAAGAAATTTCAATTGGAGTTTGGAGGTTACTCTGGATATCACGATGCTTATTCCCTAATATGCATTGGATGTGCGACACACCCACGCTTCTACATTGGGGATTCAAAAAAAGGGGGAGATAATTGAGTACCTCAAAGGTATAGAGAATTTTAAGCTGAAATTGAACATGAGGACGGATTTCTACTGCCGTTGCTAAGCACTTGCTACACTAAGTGGTTATAGAAAGTGTTAGATATATGGTTATCTATTTGAATAGTATGGTGATAGAATGGAAACTAACCCAGAACACAGTTGTATTATTGGAATATGAGACAAAACACTAGCATATTGACATCAATCAGAGTATTTAAAAGATTAAGCTAAAAAGGATTCTGCATATGTAGAGTGTGGAGACGATTGATGATCTGTTGCCGAAAATCTCGATGTTCCGGAAAGAAAAAATGGTTTATATTGAAGATGTTATAGCCCCCGCAGTTTCGAGATGAGTTTTAAAGTTGCAAGTACCGATGTTGCAACTTTTGTTCAAAATGCAATTTAAAGGACGAAACTACATCGGTAATGATTACACTTTATATTCACGTTGGTTCCTCCCCTTATACCGGTATCCAAGGTGCTAAGACGAGAAAGCAGAAAATATGGTGCGGTCAATTCTGAAGCCAATGTCATCATATGCTAGTCCAGAAAGAACCCTCGATAGTGCATCCAGGAGAAAAAGAAGACGTGCAATTGTTCGACGACATGTCGGTAACAATCGACCGGTGACGTTCTATCCCTTTACGAAATCACGAGGAGACTCGATGACAAGCTCCGACGGCTCATCTGCTGCGTTCCAATCGAAAATGATGCCGCGTATTGTGGTCGTCTGGAATGAGATTATCAACTCATATGGTGAGGGAGTGCTACTGCCTGCACGCTAGGGATCGCCCCTGCGCTGGGTTCACTGGGTGTTGCCGGTGTCGCTGTAAGCCAGCCGGAAAGGTTGGGCTTGGTGCAGCCACTGCAAGCATCCGCTGTCCAAGCCGGTCAGATTGGCGCTGTTGGATCTATGGGTGTTGCTGGTGCAATGGTGGGCCAAGAGTCGCTCCAGAATGCTGATATGAGCTCGGTTGCTGGCGACAACGGTAAGATAGAAGGCGAGACCGTTTCTGGTGATGCACTACGTCAAGAACAACTAGCGCAGGATGGCCGCGACTTTTTTGGTGAAGAGGAATTGTTTTCGGCTACACTGGACCTAGAGACTATGAGCGGTGCGTCCAACACGAGCCAACCGTATAAACAGATCGTCTCTGCGATGTTTGTGATCAAATGCATGAACTGACGGATATGCTGAATGCGACGCGTTGCAATTTTATTCGATGTATCAAGCCAAATCCCACGATGACGCCCGGCATTTTTGATCACGGATATGTTGTGAACCAGCTGCGTTGTTCGGGTATGTTAGCAACGTGCGAACTGTTCAAGGTCGGTCTACCTACGCGTGTGGAATACGAAGAAATTTGCCGAATCTACAAACCTGTGCTGCCGCCGTCTGTTACGCCGATGTTCGATTCGTATAATGACCGTACCTTTACAGAATCTGTGCTGTGTTCATTCCGCATAGAACCGGATGCTTATCGTCTGGGTCGGACAAAGGTGTTCTTTAAAACGGGCAAAATTGCTCTGCTTGACGCTTTGCTAAACGTCCACATGAAAAAGATGGGTCCGTGGATTGTTGCTCGCCTCCGTAAGTGGCTTGCCCGTGGTCGTTTCCGTTATGCTTTGGTCAAAGTATTGGCCCAACGGACGTTCTTGCGGCTATTGGAAGACACGAGAAGACGCAATGCTGCGATCGTAAAGATGCAGGAAATGATGCGCATGTTTGCTATTCGCAAGTAGTTTATTCGTGCTCGTAATGCTCACCGCCTCAAGGTGCACCGCAAACTTCTTGCCCAAAAGCACTGGAAAATGGTCCGTGGTAGTGTTTGGGCTTTTCATACTTTTAAAAGCTGCTGCGACAAACTCGCGAATGGCTGGTCGTTATCTCGTCGATGACAAAGAGGCTGCATTCTGTAGTACGATATTGAGATCTCTGGCGATGTGTTCAAACCTCTGTTCGTACCTCGAAGCGTTACAGCAAGAGTGTTTACGTCTTGGTTGTCGTGTGTATCCGGAACACAATGACAAGACTATTAATGACAAGTGTCAAAGCACGTCACTGCAATGGAAAGTGCCACTTTCTCTGGTGTCTCTGAGTTCCGACGATTCGTCGTCGTCGCCAAGTGAACCAGACGATAACGGAGACGACGAAGAGTAAAGGAAAAGGGATGGAGGGCGCTCATGCAGCCTTTGGTAAAGGTGCGATACGGAATGTGCTCGCTGAATGTGTTTGAAGAAAAAGCGCTTGTTACAGTTGAGAGTACGCCTTTAGTCGTTGGATCAACGTACGTTTCGTCTCGAAAAACCCGCGGTCGTGCTCGCAAATGTGTTTGGCTTTCTCGTGTCACCACTGGCTCATCGCCACCCGCTGCTAGAGAACGTGCTGTGCTTTGTCGTTCGTCAGCGTGGTCTTCTTTCCACCCTTAGCTTGAGGCTTAGAACGTAGCAGTGGGATACACTCTTTGACTTTTTTGATCGATCTGTACGGACAAGAAGGCCCACGTCACAGTGTTTTCGCTGTATGATTTAACTTCGGAAGATCCGGTTTATCCGTTAGATATTGTGTCAGCTTGCGTTATCCTGTATGTTCAAGTTGTACACAAGCTAGCTCTGCATTGAGACTCGAGCTTTATGCTTTTGTTCAGCTTAAGCTACTTCAATTTTTTCTGACAAAATTTACATGTTCATCATTTTATTTTTTTGTACCAATAAAAACAGTAGCCACACGGTATGGGTAGGACCCGGACCCATATTGACAGCCATACCAGTTGCATTGGCCGCTGTCGTCCATACGTCTAGCAACCATTTTGCTTTCTTCGGCCGGAGCAAGACTTGTACCATATATCTTTTTTGTCGCTGGGTCGTCCATCTCGATGTAAATTAGGAAGCCTACGATGCCGTACATGCTTCCTATGGAATGTGCCACGGAAGCACAGGAAGCAACGCAACAGACTAGCAACAAATCCGTACTAGCATTTGGCCAATGTGGGATTTTCAACGGGCGTTACGCAAGGAGCAAGAATACCCAGGCATTCGCAACCCTGATTACCGGTCTGAGGTGCAGCGAGATGGAATGACAAGCACGTGGCACTTGGGTGTATGTCGTTGGATGTTCAAGATGGCTACAACGTTCAGGATGGAGATAGATACAGTGGTTCGTGCTCTCCACTTTTTGGACCAGTATCTTAGTGTCCACTCTTTGGACCGGGTGGCATTACAACTTCTCGGCATGGTCTGAAAATGGGGTATGTGGACAGCCAGCAAGATGTATGAGAGACATCCGATACTTCTTGAAGAGATGGAGCTCATGTGTGAGCGCAAAATCTAGCGTGGACAAATGGTTGACGTCGCGGTGGAGCTTGTGCGTGTCCTCGACTTTTTTTTCAGTCCCCCCAATCTTTTTACCCTGGCGAGACATTTTGTTCACGAGCTCCCATTCGGTGATGATGACGACCGTCGTGAAAATGCGTTGCGTCAGTCTTCCACGTGCTGGAGCGAGTGGCTGAGGACATTACAATCCTCAATTGATCCGTCTCTAGTCTTGCTAAAGCAGCTGTGCAACTCGTGGCCAAGTCCGAGTATGATCTGACGGTGCCACAACTCTTACAAGCTCTCCAATTTATTAAAATCAAGGAAAACGACTATCGCGCAGCCTTTAAAATTGTGTGTGGCGTTTACTTTGGTACGTCTTTCGCATCTCGTCGGACTTCAACGTCTCAAGCTTCAAGTTCATAGGTGATCGAACCCCTCAAGGTGCTGACTCAGAATCCCACGGCGGTGGAACAAGTGCCTCTTTTCTACGACGAAGAAGTTGATGGCAAGGAATCATCGTCATCATCTACGATCGCTACTAACCTTGATGATTCGTACATGATTTGCACTGAAACGCTGTCTCCGTCACCATCTCAAGCATCCCCAGCGCCTCTGCGACAGACAGCATCAACGTCATCCAATCTCGGTGTACTATGACTGCGTTATCACCTGCGCGGTCCAAGCCTGATACTGAGCCATCGAAGAAGTTTCAGCGCTTGGGTAATGTTGCTCCTTGAGTAACGCCCGTTGAATCGCTTCCTGTACTTCTGTGGTACATTCCATATTCAGCATGGACAGCATCGTAGGCTTCTTAAGCTCAATAATATATATATATATATTCAACTTATTTTGCACATCATCATCTCTACTCGTCTTACTCGTCCTACGTTCCATAACCCATGGCTTTGTCGTTGTAGAATACGTTTACAAGGCCACGCGCCGCAAACACGTAGCCATTCGCGCTCGAACAGAATGTCGAGTTCCTAAACTTGGCAGCACGCTCCGTGCGTTTCGCAAAAAGACTAATTGCATTCAATAAATTTTCCATCTTGGTCACAAAGTTTCGGAAAGCATCCAATGTGTGAACCGTAGACATCGTCAAGTGCGACGATTGCGAATCAGGGTCCAGAAGATCCATAACATCCTCGAAGAACTCCATCGACACTGTACACAGATGCACAAGTATTTTCGCGTCAAACGTGCTCATAAAGCTACCGTTCGAAGCAATTTGTTCCGTTTTGGTGAAGATCGTCTAGGACGTCGACATCTTCACTCCCCAACAGCACTTCTATCACGTAAAAGCTAGGTAAAGAAGCTAGGCACGGCCGACAAGCAATCCTTTTGTAACGTGTACTCCTGGAGCTGTGAGTCACCCTTGCATTCTTTACCAAGCCTCACTGTGTATTCAAGAGCTTCCACGAGTTTACCAGTAGAAGCAAACACAGGTTTGAACACTTTGTCGGAGTTCTGAATATCGTACTGCAGAATAGCAGCCTCTTTTTCATCGATGAGATAGCGACCAGCCGTTACGAGTTTGTCGCAGCAGCTTTTAAAAGTATGAAAAGCCCAAACACTACCACGGACCATTTTCCAGTGCTTTTGGGCAAGAAGTTTGCGGTGCACCTTGAGGCGGTGAGCATTACTAGCACGAATAAACTACTTGCGAATAGCAAACATGCGCATCATTGCCTGCATCTTTACGATCGCAGCCTTGCGTCTTCTCGTGTCTTCCAATATCCGCAAGAACGTCCGTTGGACCAATACTTTGGCCAAGTAATAACGCAAACGACCACGGGCAAGCCACTTACGGAGGCGAGCAACAATCCACGGACCCATCTTTTTCATGTGGACGTTTAGCAAAGCGTCAAGCAGAGCAATATTGCCCGTTTTAAAGAACACCTTTGTCCGACCCAGACGATAAGCATCAAGTTCTACACGGAATAAACACAGCCCAGATTCCGTAAAGGTACGGTCATTATACGCATCGAACATCGGCGCGACAGACGGCGGCAGCACAGTTTTGTAGATTAGGCAAATTTTTTCGTATTCCACACGCGTAGGTAGACCGACATTGAGCAGTTCGCACGTTGCTAACACACCGCTACAACACAGCTGGTCCACAACATATCCGTGATCAAAAATTCCGGGCGACATCGTGGGATTTGGCTTGATACATCGAATATAATTGCAACGCGTCGCATTCAGCATATCCGTCACTTCATGCATTTGATCACAAAACTTTGCTGAGACGCTCTGTTTATGCGGTTGGCTCGTGTTGGACGCACCGCTTATAGTCTCAAGGTCCAGTGTAGCCGAAAACAATTCCTCTTCACCAAACAGGTCGCGGCCATCCTGCGCTAGTTGTTCTTGACGTAGTGCATCACCAGAAACGGCCTCGCCTTCTATTTTATCGTTGTCTCCAGCAACCGAGCTCATATCAGCATTCTGGAGCGACGCTTGTCCCACCATTGCGCCAGCAACACCCATCGATCCAACAGCGCCAATCTGACCGGCTTGGACAGCGGATGCTTGCAGTGGCTGCACCGAGTCCAACGTTGCCGACTGGTTACCAGCGACACCGGCAACACCCAGTGAACCGAGCGCAGGGGCGATTCCAAGCGTGCCGGCAGTAGCACTCCCTCACCATACGAGTTGATAATCTCATTCCAGACGACCACAAAACGCAGCATTATTTGCGGTTGGTACGCAGCAGTTGAGCCGTCGGCTGCCGTATCATTTGAGCGCGCGAGGGTAGTCGCAACCTTTTTGTCGAAGATCTGAGGAGCGACAGGAAAGCTTTAGTTATTTCCTTCATGCCGTGAATTTCACTAGTGTTCATGAGACGACCCTGCAAGCCACCAATCGAAGCCCGAAACACAGTAAGGTAGATTTGTGTATCATAGTTGACGATAACAATCATTGGAGGCCACAACGCAGCAATAACACCAATGTTCTGGAACGACACGACGTTGCTTCCATACACGAGTTTGATCGCGTAAATAGCAACAGACGGAGCACCAATGGACGGACGAGGATGAAATACGATACAAATGGCATGGAGAATAAAATTTGTGGAACCCATTGCGGAGGTCCTAGAGCCATTGCACCGTTTCATCGAGAGGTGGGCATCAGCTCATGCCACAGCCGCATATCTGCAGTATGTCACGCCTGTACGTCGTCTTGCGATACATGAATCGCAGATCGCGTGTCGTTTGCAGGGGTGCCATGCGTGATTCTGGATATGAGCACTCATCTGAAGCATTTTCAAGTGAACATGCATCGACAAACTCTTCGTCATCTGCCGCAGTTCAATGGATGCGAGTTTGCCTTTCACCGTCGTTAGGGGAATCGGGACGCCCCCAGTTTTTTTTTGTTTCTTCCTCTTTTTCTTTCTGCCATGAAAGATCGAGACGTACCTGAATCGCCGAAGGTTTCGTATCTAACTGGTCCAGGAGCAGGTCAAACTCGAGCATGGGATCGCCAAACGTGTTGGAAATCGCTTTGGCCGTTGACTCGAGCTCCTCCATGACTTTGATCCGCGCATGGATCTTCTCTTCCATCTCCACATTCACTTCCGACCACGGAATCGCTGCAATTAATATCCTTGTTGGAAAGGTTGTAAAACTTAAAATATTTTAGCGACAACTTCAGCCAGAGGTTGAGCATAGCTCGAGTTCCACTTTCGCTCGAACATTTCTGGCGAGTTTTGCGTGTCTGCTTATGGTCTGTGTTGACGCTGACCATCTGCACGCTAGAGGGCGATACGGTGTCACGAAACCGCAACTCGCGGTTTTTTTCCCCTACGCTCAGTGCTGTGACACGCATTCGCACTACTAAAGTCCTGTCCCATGCATCTTCGTAGCGGTAGAGCCATCACAAATTACCACAAAACACGGCAAAGACCCGTGTCCAGCAATTTGGGAGAGCGACGGCGTCGCGTTGCCAGTAGACCCAGTCGCTAAGCGGTCGATGCAGCTGCACAAAGGGCTGGCGTTCACTGCATTCATCTTGGGGAATTACTGTTTGGTCCAACTCTTGGTCGTTTTCTGCCATTGAATCACTGGTATTGGTCAACCAGGTGGAGCGCAGCGACTCGCTCCGAATCTTTCTTTGCGGTAAAGAAGGCGTCGATTATTTGAGCGTCTTGATTGGTAGAGCTGCCTCAGGTGACGTTCATTCGATTCGAGCTGCAGGCTTCGCCACATAGCGCCTACGTAGTGCTGGAAAGGGCAGGATCTGTGTCCAATGAACAAAAAAAGGAAAATAGACAGACGAGAAGAGCACTACAAGCAAATCATCGGGAGCTTGTGGGGGGACATGGGACAGATGAAACATCTGAGAACGGGGATCCAAACGTGTGGTGATTGGTCTGCAATCTCAATATTCTATAAAAAGCTGCCCATCCATGTTCAGTACTTGACAATATATAGCTTGCGAGAGTGTGAAGGAAAAAAGGCACGAAGGATGCCTTCAACTATAGGATTCGATCACCTCTATACAATAACGAAAACAATTTCGATGCGCCTTTTATTCGAGATCAAAGTCGAATGACCGACGAGCTCCACACTATCCACCACAGTGTCGTCAGTGATCTAGGGTGTCGGGCTCAATCACGTCGCGACGTTTTTGTCTACTGAGTATACACGCAACAGAGTAGTCATCTCTCGATGCTGGTGCGGATTGAGCTTCCACGCCACGCTCCACTGAGAAAGCACAGACAAAAAACAGTTTGTGTTATGTGTTGCACTGATGTAATCATGATGCAGATGATTAAATTTTACCCTTCACTACTACATGCGATCGGGTACTATGTTAATAACAATGCAATCTTAATAATGTCGTAAACACTAGGTAATAGGGGGTGTCAATCTTAACCATATAGCATGTTATATTGAAGTTTATATCACCCATATGAAGTTATATTCCCGAATATGACATGTTTAAATGCAATAGGGGGTGTCAATCTTAACCATATAGCATGTTATATGGGTGAAGTTTATATCACCCATATGAAGTTTATATTCCCGAATTTAGCCATATGCATTATACAAGTGCACGTAATACTACTTTCGAGAATGTCCTACAGTAGTACAGCACCCTAATGAAACGAACAAAGACGAGCTCAGCACTGCGGTAGAGTGTTATCGTACTCGGTCAGCTGCTGTGACCCATTCTTCTCTGATGCAGTGATTGTTTCACCGGTCTAGATATTTGTGGGTACATGTCTATTTTAGTGATGCTTTTTTTATGGGCGCCACTATTGCCACACACGTTTTGTCTATTGCCACAGACGTTTTGTCTCTTGCCACAGACACCACCACCACAGCCAATCGGAATCCGCCGTCGCCTGTCTCTCACTCCACCCACTGTTTTTCAAATTCTGAAGGAAATCTCAGGGTTCACTACCACGAAATCGGATCCTGAACATGCAATGAACAAGCTACGCGCGTTTCTGTTAAAAATTGTCTGTATAATTTAATTACTAATATTAGGTAGGACTATTTGTTTTAGTTAGCAATCTGTATTTCTTACTTTTTAGCTGCTAAAAATACGGTATCCGTACTCGATTCTGAGTACTGCCTATTTTTGCACTAATAAGTAAGGTGGTAAAGTGTGCTATAAAATTGGGCCTAATTAAGGGCCTAATTAGGGGACTAATTAGGGGTCTGACTGCGGACACAAATTGGGTACGTAATCGTGTACGATTGTGTGTACCACGGTGTATACAGTTGCGTGTACAACCGTGGTGCACATAGACAAGACATAGACGGGGCATTGGAAGATGGGACGGTTACATACAGGTACTCAACGAACAACAACGAACATCGAAGAACGACGGATAAATCAGGTCGACTGGTCGACGGAGGACACTGAAATGGGTAGTTCTGATTGGTGGATATTAGGTAATTGGTAGTTCTAGGGATTTAAGCGATAATAAGGTTCTCCTTTTGCGTGCGATCTAGCAGATCGTTTAGGGACGGCAACTTTGCACCTCCCTCTCTAATAAGTACCTCTACGTCCGGGGCCGGAGCACTGAGTGCGTTTTTGGCCCACCGGTAGGCGTAGAGTGTGAGAACTCGCCCCGCAACCCCGCCCGCTGTGTCAGCGGTTCTTCTGTAAAAGGTTTTGGTCTTGGGAACGTGATTGAGCAGTGCTCTCACCTCTTCCACGTTTGGTTCACGTTTGGCCCCTAGAATTCGGCTGCTGTAAGCGCCCCACGGGAACTCTAGGTGTATTTAGTGAAGTTTTCCTCCCTCGTAAGGTCTAGGCTAGGAATACATATATTTGGGTGTTCTTTTAGCTGTTTAAGACTCCAGAGGCTCCGCGATCGGGCCGTGAAGACTTACGCTGCCAGATCAAGTACCCCCTTCGCCGATCAACACCTGATCAACACTCTGCAACTTGCGACCCGCGTTCATCTGCTCGCAACTGGAGCCAACTAGTTCCTGATCGACTAAATCGATCAGACCGATCAGGCCGATCAGGTCGATCACGATCTGACTTTTGACTATTGGCTCTGATCACCCCTGATCACCCCTGATCACCCCTGATCAACGACCAGAGGCCCTTATCATCGATTATTTGCGAATGATCAAGACTGATCAAGTTTGAACACGCCTGATCGCAACAGTCGCTTCATCCCAAGTCAACTCAATCTTGCAACAAAGAATTGCAGCGTGCCATCCCCGCCACCTGGAGAGCGACCCACGCCCAAGCCGTCGGGTACACAAGCTGAGCAGAAACACAAGCAGTCAAGAGACAACCGGAGGACCCCCTTCGTTAGTCGGCAGTCCGGGCGCCGTGGTACCGCCTGATCAAGCGTCAAAAAATTTGATCGGCCGCTCCACCACAATGGTGCGCGTGCCCGGATCTTTGGGCGACGCGGTATATCACCGCGATTCTACGCAAGATGGCGCTGATGTGGAAGTGAAAACGGAAGCGGAAGCAGAAGTGAAGATAAAGGTGGAAAAGTAGGAGGAGGTTGTGACGATGCAAGGCCGTTCGCCGTCGTCATGCCTGAAGAAGAAAGGAAATGCTGATCATCAGGACCTGGGGAGGTATCTTGATGAAATAAAGGAGGAGAAGCCTCAACCACCTCCCGAGGCTCCTTCGGGAGCCCATGCGGATGATAACGCAAGTTATGATCCTCCCAATATATGTGTGTATAAGGATCCAGATTGGTATCCGGTGGTGAAGTATTACAAGACCAAACAGCCGAAAGCGTTGCTATAGGCACCTGGGTCGGAGAGCGACGAAAGTCGATCCAGTACGCCGCCTACGGAATTGGATCTGTGGAAACGTTTTACCGAAAGGTTTACAAGGGGGAATTGGAAGATTTCTTATTGACGAACGCGATCATAAACCTCCTAGGGGTAACGATCAGCGGAGAGCTGAAAGGACCGGTCGATCGACCAGTGACGAATTGGAATGACAAGAGTTCGACTGGTGTTAGGGCTAATACGCCTGATCAAGCAAGCTGGTCTGTCGACAGGCGCCTACGATGCCGAAGAAATGTTCGATCAGGACCTAGGAGACATTAGGGCCGCTACACATCGACAATACGAGGTGGTTGTACCTATCGTGGGCCGATCTAATTTGGAGGAGTCCCCCATCTCTCCGCACAAAATTGAAGCTGGCCCGTTGATTAACGTGGTAGAACACACGGGATCATCGTGTTACGAATCTGCCCCTTCCGAGGGCGATGAACCGGAAGTGGAGTCGATCAGTGCCGGAAGTATAGAGACCAAGGTCACCAGAATGACAGTTTACCAGAAAGATGAATCCAAGTTCTCGGTTATCAAGACGGAACCTCAATCGATCAAGGTAGAAAATAATCAAGCATCGCAAGGTCCACAGCTGCAGACATTCTTTGATAAGGCTATGGAGAAGTTTCTGGCTGAGGAAAGAAGAAAGTTGACACCTGGAGTCGTTGGCACAAAAAAACGCCAGATAAAGCCAGGAAGAGCTGCGTCGATCAAGGATATCGACATGGAGTCCTTGCATCGCTGCGTGATCAGCAGTGGAAACCAGAAAGATTGACGACGGTCAAGGACGTTGACATGGAATCCGTGTATTCGTTCCATGATCAACGATCCCAGAGTGATTATATTGATCCAGACGAGCCGATCACACTGCCGCGACGAGCCACAGTTTCGTCCGCGTATACTGGGATGCCTGATCAACAGCCGATTCCCAGGATTCGGATTTTCTCGATCAGTGATCTAAAAGAATTTTCGGGAAAGGAAGGAGATGAAAATCAAGAGCGGAATTGGATTAGTCGCCTCAAGTCAGCATTTATGCGTGATCAAGCTTCTCATCATGAAAAATGTTTGATCCTGGGCGATCTACTAAAAGGACCAGCGCGCAATTGGTATCGCCAGCTGAGTAGAGGTACTCGATCAATTTGGAAAAGTCTTGTGGATGAGTTTGAAGTTCAATACTGTGGAAGTGGTCAGTCGGCATCTCGCCACTATTACACGAAGCAGCGATCGGATGAAAGTCCTATTGAGTATCTACACCGGTTGAATGTGGCGGGACTGCGAGCCAAGTTGCCGATCAGGGATGGATCGCCTACGATCTTACGCGAGCATGTTCAACATTTTCTGGATACATTGGCCAATCGCGAGCTCGCTGATCAACTGGCACTTCTGCGGTTGGATACTGCCACGGATCTGTAAGAGACGTTGCGGGTGTATGCACGCAACACGTGGTACCATCCAACAGCGACGGTAGGTACCAGCCGATTCCACCACAAATTCGGCGATGATCGGGCGCCTGCCTCGGCGCGGAAGCCCAAAGCGGTACGCGCGATCAAGGTGACGTCTGGGAGTGAAGAATCAAGTGCCGACGACAGTGGAAGTATGGTGATCAGCGCCGTTATATGATTGCTGCTATGCGCGATTAACCAGGAACGCATGATCAATCTGGTGAGTCCCGATCGGGCAAACGAAGTGACTCAAGTTCAGTTGATCAAGGGGCGATAAAGAAGTGCAGTCATTGTGGATCGATCAGGCACGACAATTTACGTTGCAGGAAGCGCCTGACCTGTCTCAAGTGTGGCAAGAAGGGAAATCCGACCGATCAATGCTTGTACGTCTGCCGAGCATGCGGCGAAGTTCACGATGCGGGAAAGTGCCCTATGGAAGAATTTTACAATAGCATTCGCCAGTTGTATAATCCCACTAAGCATGCTGGAATGTTGCCCAAGGAAGCCGAAGACCTGTTAAATTAGGACGCTCGCCAGGTTGGAATCTGGTACAAGACGAGTGTTATGGTCTGTGTATTTTTGCATATGTGGATAAGAAGAAGGCTGATCAAGCAGCAGGAAGAGATAATGAAAAATGTGATCTGCCTGATTTACCACGTTTGGCTAATTTCCGTATTAATGAGTTTTCTCGATCCCCAATTATCATGGAAGTTGATTTACTTCCGGGTGAATCACGTGGATATTGGAAGTACCACTCACCAAAGAAAATGTTTAAACAAGCCAACGCGAGCGGTAAAATTAATAACGAACGTGACACGTTATTATTTGATTCTGGTGCAGAAGTGTCGATCATCGACTCAACCTTTTCTCGTAAGGTGAGTTGTCAGATCGACACGAGTCAAACGCAAGAATGTTTCGGCATTGGAGAAAGTGCATACCTCACAGAAGGGCGCACTAAAATCAAGATTACGTTAGCGGGCTCGTTGGTTTATTATTTCCATGCATGGGTGGGCAGACTTGTCGGTCAAGATGCTATACTGGGTATGGATTTTATGATACCAGCTGGTGTTCGATTAGACATCGCCCACGGTGCGATAAGTTTGCCTGATGAGGTGATCATCCCATTGGAGGGACGCCGACAGCTGTACGGATCGAGTTGTAATTACATGAAACTTAATCAGTACGAACAGATCCCAGTAGGTCGATCTGCTGAGGTTCGGATTTATGATCAGCGATCTCGAAGTGGATTACTCGTGGAAAAGATTGGGTCCCCACCATCACTAGGGGAGTGGGTAATTTGCGATATCTGCGTGTTACGAACGTCGTTGATCATCCGATCATTGTACAAGACGATACGATTTTAGGTGTGGTGGAGCGGCTGATCAAAGTTTTTGAGGCTTGATCAGGCGGTACCACGGCGCCCGGACTGCCGAGTGATGAAGGGGGTCCTCCGGTTGTCCTTGACTGCTTGTGTTTCTGCTCACCTAGTGTACCCGACGGCTTAGGCGTGTGTCGCTCTCCAGGTGGCGGGGATGGCACACTACAATTCCTTGTGGCAAGACTGAGTTGACTTGTGATGAGTAGACTGATGCGATCAGGCAATGATCAGGCGCAATCAAGCTTGACTACGTGCTATCAGGTGTGATCAACAGTGATCAGGCTTGGGCAGGCATTAAGAGTCGTCGATCAGCGGTGATCAGACTCGATCAGGCGCGATCAGGTGCTAAAAGTCGATGATCAGCTAGTTGGCGCGAATTGTGAGCAGCTGAGTGCGGGTCGCGAGTCACAGTGTGTCGATCAGGTGTTGATCGGCGAAGGGGTACTCGATCAGACAGCGGAAATCTTCACTGCCTGATCACAGAGCCTCCTTAAGCTTAATCCGTCAATAGAATACCCAAAAAATACCTTGTATTCTATACTTAATCATTAGAGGGACAGTCGATCTGCGCGTTCGACGGGCTGATCGACGATTACCACCAAAAATCCGCCTAGTGTTCCCATGGGGCGCTTAAAGCAGCCGAACACTAGGGGCCAAAACGTGGACCAATAGGGGAAGAGGTGAGAGCGCACTGCTCGATCACGTTCCCGAGACCAAAAAAAACTTTAAAGGAAGAACCGCTGACACAGCGAGCGGAGTTGCGGGTGAGTTCTCACGCTCTACGCCTACCAGTGGGCCAAAAATGCACTAAGTGCCCGCCCGGGACGTAGAGGTATTTAGTAGAAGAAGGGAGGCCCTAAGTCCGTCCCTGTAAACGATCGGCGCGATCGTACGCAAAGGAGAACTTAATTATCGCTTATATCCTAATATCTACCAAATACTAATATCAACCAATCAGAACTACCCATTCCTACACATTTTGTCGACCATTCACCCGCTTACCTTCGGGTTACCGTCAGGTAACCGTGCCAGTTGTCACATCGTCTGAGACGGCCTATCCATGCATCTTCCCTGTCCGCCACCGTTGTGTCAACAGTTGTACCGTCTGGGGTACCAACTGTGGTACCGATTGTGGTGCCCACTATCGTACCACCTTTCGTACCGACTATTTTACCGACAAAATTTGTGGTACGCTCTACCACAGCTACGCCTACAGGGGTGCCTATAATTATGCCATTAATTACGTACCAATTTTGCGGTACGCTTTACCACATAGGTATCTGGATGAACAAAGATGATGTGCCCCGTCGCCCTGGATTTGTTTCGGTGGGGTATAATCGTTATAAGGAGTGGCAAAATCTCACGTATCAAGCGTCTACCGATTCTGTATATGACGATCAAGAAAGTGTCGATCAAGGTCCCCTAGACGAGAAGAAGGAGTATCCTTCTCCTCGAAGTATTTTAGTACGTCCTAGAAGCCCGATCGTCACATCTGTGGCATTGGTAACCGGAGGGTTGCAAAAGGTGCAAGAGGTGCAAGAGCGGTGCGATCAGGAACCAGGGATGAAAGGTCCGACCTTAGAAAACGGAGTTGAACAACCTGTTACAAGAGATACGCCTGGTCGAGATATGCGTGATCACCCTGTCTCAGCCGATCATAACGAATTTGGTGTAATCCCTATCGATGATCAAGTTTGCTACCATGAAGGCGGAGATTTGTATGTGGAAGAATTGGAAAGGCAGCTTGCTACGTTGCCTGAAGTGTCCGCAAGTACCGAAGAGGTGACTAAAGGTGATTGCAAGTCGGAGATCCCTTGGTCAACACGGCAGAAGAAATTGATCAGCTTCGCGATATAATTTGGGCGAAGAAACATCTGTTGATCGGGAAAGGGAACGAGCTACCTCCTGCTGCACATGGAGTTGATTGCGATATCGATGTAGGCGATGCGCGCCCGATCGCCCAAAAGTGTCGAAAGGTGGATCCGAAATTTCGCGAGAAGTTATCGGCTTTGATGAAGGGGCTATTGGATACTAAGATTATTCAGCCGTCTACGTCACCCTGGGCATCACCTTTAGTGATCATCGTGAAGAAGAACGGGGTTGATATTCGCTTATGTATCGACTATCGCGCGGTGAATCAACTCACACGTCTGATGGTATACCCAATGCCCCTGATCTCTTATCTACTCGAAGATTTGGATAAAGCGTTGTGGTTTTGCTCTTTGTATATGGCGAGTGGTTTTTGGGTTGTGTCTATGACTGATCGAGCACGTCAGATTTCGGCGTTTGTCACTCCGTTTGGATTGTTTGAATGGAAAATGATGCCCTTTGGCCTAAAGAATGCTCCGCAAATCTACCAGCGGTGATCAATAATGCATTATACGAGTATCGCAAGGTTAAGGACGGTGCTGATGAATCGGCTGATGTATTTACTGTGGGAGAGCCTGACCAGACACCGGACCCGTCTCTGCTGCAGCGGCGGTCATATATCGATGATATATTGATCCCGGAACCTACATGGACAACCCTGTGTGATAAGGTGCGCCATTTTTTGGAAAAGTGCGATCAATGGAACTTTTCGATCAGCGTGGCTAAATCGTACTGGGGGCGAAGTGAAGTTCCTTATTTAGGGCATCATGTCTCTAGTCGAGGTTTGGAGACAAATCCAAAAAACTTGGATGATCTGATCGATTTGCCTTTTCCTGGTACCTTACGTGTTATGCAATCGTTTTTGGAAATTCTGAACTACTACCGTCGATTTATTGAAGACTTCGCGATCTATGCCGCTGTGCTCTACGAATTAAGAGAGATAGATTTATCAAGAGTTGAAGAGCCGATCATTGATCAAGGAGAATTCGGATCATGAAGGCGATCGATTGATCAGGGAAAAAGTGGCATTCAGCATGCTGAAAGCGAAGATTGCGTCGTCCCCAAACCTGCGCCATTTTGACCAGAACAAAACGCCGGTGGTCGTGGTTTACGCCAGCAAATGGGCAGTATCTGCCGCGCTAGTACAAGAACATGATCAAGTGTATTGTCCCGTCGCATTCGCCAGCCGAACATTGAAGAGCGGTGAGCTGAATTACAGCCCCGTCGAAAAGGAAGTTCTTGCGCTTCTGCGGGTTTTGGATGTTTACTTCACGATGCTGGTCGGAAAGAGGATCACTGTCTTGTCATGTTTATCTAAGTTTGAATGGTTACTAACATCCAACGGGCTAGACGGACGATTGGGCAGATGGGCTTCGATCTTATCACAATGGGACCTCGAGATCAAGAAATGTGTACATGGAGAAGAGGAGGTACTAGGGGCGTTAGCTGCAAGTATCACCCCCCGCATCTAAAATGATGAATCACTGATTGCGATCGCACCGAAAAAGCAACCGCGGCAGATGATTGAAGTACCACCTCCTACGGTTGAGAAAGGCGAAGAACTCTACGTGATCAGTTTCGATGGATCTGCAAGTGTCAAACGACGTTTGGGTGCGTTTGGCGCTATCGTGTGGAAATTACCGTAGTGGAAGATTATGATCGCGGTTGCTGATCATGCACCTGATATCACGGTGAATGAAGCTGAATACCATGGATTGCTCTTAAGTTTGGATCTACTGTCGCGATACCCCAAAGGAAGGATGATCGTGTGTGGGGGTTCGAATTTGGTAATCAGGCAAATGCGCGGTGAAATAGGGTGTAAAGCTCCACGATTGCAAGTGTTGCAACAGCGTGCGTTTAAACTCCTGCGCGAATGGACCGATCATGATCTAGTGCATGTCAAAAGAGAGTGGAATAAGAGTGCAGATCATATCACCAATATGGCCATGCAGGGTGGAACGAGATGTGAGATTGATGACGAGAAACAGCTGGAGGAATTGGTCAATCTCAACAGATTGTCGGAAGTGATCACGTGGAATGAAGATCCCACTGTCCCGTAAGTGCTAGTGACGACACGATCACGTAACCTCCGTCAACCGCGACCGTCAACGTGGCGGCCCGATATATCCATAGACGGAATGAGGGCGGAACGTGTGAAAAAGGCGCAAGACGAAGAGAAATGGATTCATGATTTTCGAAGTTACCTGTACGGTGACGTCTCACAATTGAGCGCAGACGAGGTAAAAGATTGCGCGAAAATTGCCGACAACTACGATGTCGATGAACAAGGATTGCTGATTTACTGTGGAAATATGGCTAAAGGAAAAACCAGCGATGATCAAGATGATCAAGACGATCGACACTTTTCGATCAAGCTGGTCTTACCCGAGACCCTACATGCGGATGTCCTCCACCATTATCATGTAAGCTTGGAAGGAGTACACCAAGGAATCGGGCGTACCTATCAGCGGATCAGACGATATATTCATTGACGTGGTCTATTTTGAAGCGTACAAATATTTGTTGGACAATGCGTAGATTGCGAGACGGGGAAGGGCCAGCCTACGATCAAGGGCATGTCGCCGGGAAATATCGAGGTCACGTACCCATTCCAAGTGCTAGCCATGGATCATATCCCGTCACTTCCCCGATCAACGGATGGACATACGGAACTGCGATTTGGACGGATCTGTTCACGGGTATGGTGATCGCCAAAGCTGGTCCGATCGTCCCGCACAGCGCAGAAATCGCCAAAAATTATGAAGAATGTGTATTTCGACGATTGGAGCTAGTGAGGTGATTAGGCATGACCGAGAGCCCGGTTTTATGTCGGAAGTATTTCGTGCGCTCAGCAAGATCGTGGGACAACGACAGAGTGCCACTATGGCATACCGTCCACAGGATATCGGCAAGGCGGAAAGGACGGTGCAGACGATTACACGGGCAATCAAGATGTATGTATCAGATGTCACCCAAAAAGATTTGAGCTTGTACGCAGATCGACTGGTACTCGCGCTGAACTCGAACCCTGATCGCATTTGTGGAGAAACACCATTTTATTTGGCGTATGGGTGGGACCCGCGATCATCGTTGGAATCGACATTACAACTGGGTGGAATTCGGCGTAAGGACCGGCATGCTCGTCGGTGGAGATATAAGTTGCAGAAAGAATACCTATACGCCCTTGATCAAGTGAGCACTCGATTGCACCAAGCGATGGCCGAGCGAGCTGAGAGCACAATGATCAAGTGACACCGCACAAGATCGAAGCTGGTTCAAGGGTCTGGTTATATCTCGATGGGGTGAAAGATGGGTTCGCGAAGAAACTGGAGCATATGTGGCATGGACCCTTCAGAGTCGATGAGGTGAGCGGTAATCATGCGGCGAGATTGGTTACAGCCGGCACCGACTATCGTATTTTCCCAGTGATGCACCTGTCCAAGTTGAAATTGGTCAAGGAATTTCCAGATCGACCTACTACTGTGCTAGCGGCTGGGGTAGAAGATCGTTTCGACTTCGATGAAGCTTTGCTACCCGAAGACAGCTGGGAAAGGACGATAGATCCAGATGAATTTGAAGTTAATCGTATCACGATGTCCGATATGGTCGGAAGACTAGGTATGGAAGAATGTTACGCGAATATCAAGTCTACTGGAAAGTTTATGCTGAGCCGTCGTGGGTATACAAGGCAGATCTGAACTGAACTGTGATGCTATGATCAAGGACTTCGAAAGGAAGATGGTCATCATACATCGGTTTGACGTAATGCAAGTGGACGAAGAGTCCAACTAATGCGTGATCGATGGACCGATCGTGGGATTATGATCGAAGAACCTCCGATCGAAGAAAATGATTGATGAAACTCACAATTGATGAAAAAACGATGAATGACTTAAAGTGGTGTATTTACGATGGATATTGCGAGGTATGGGATGGAGCAACGGCAGATGAGCCGACAGAATACCGATTTATATTATGCATTGAAAAGTAACGAAGCAACAGTGGGAATGGCATGATCAAGAGTGTTTATTGGTTAAAGGAGAAGTGATCAACCGACTAATTAGAACCATAGAACTTGCGACGGATGCGAGGAATTTTACGGTCAGGGTGGTCTTCGGGGGAAAGACGATATTGAACCCGCCAAGGTTCAAAGTCATTAACCTCTCTCAACGCGTCTGATAGGGTCCGAGGTGGCGGGTCCGATAGGAACCCGGGGTACCACGCCCCATCGTCGGCCGGGGAAAACTTCAAAAGGACGGTTTCGAGCACAATGGGTGATCTACGTATCCAGGAAAATGTCGAGATCACACTTCCCGTCGATCATCCCCCGCAGGATAAACTCCACAATCCTCTTCCATTTCGCCCCGGAACGACTTCTGCGCTGACGTCGATCGTTATAATAGTCCCGAAAGAAGTCATCGGTCTCGCGAAGGCTTTTCTCGATGGGGAGATAATGCGTCGACTCCAGATCGCCAGCGCGTGATGGTTGAGAAACGACCGGTACTTTGCTTCAATTCGGCAGACCCGCCGACTGAGCGGAAAGAAATGGGCGGCATGGTCGTGAAATTTCCCAGGGGCGTTGGGAATATAACCGCTCCACCTCCGGCTGGGTGATCAAATGACCAAACCACTGATCAGCCGGAGGGGCATGCGAAGCGGCTGGAAACAACCATCCTTCGGGGCGAGTCAAGTAGTCAAAGACCACTTGAGCCGTGACGATACGCAGATCGCACCCACTGAGTTGAATTGGAGTCCACGGCAGGATGTCGGCGTCAGTGGCATCATCAGGCACCGTGATCAACGACTTGAAATCACCCGTACGAGGAACAAGGAACCCGGCAGAGCATTGATCAGGCAAATCCTCGCCCCCGAACTCGCTAATTGTTGGAGTAGATGGAATGGAAGCGATCGGGTCAGGGGATCCACCTTGATCGTCCTGATCAGGGCTTGGAGGATCATCGTCCTCCGACTTCGCCTCCGAAATGGAAGAAAGGAGGTGTGGCCGCTTGGACCGAGAGGAAGATCGGGAACGTTAAATGCGTCTTTTAGAAAAAGGAGCGACGCGGCTGATCGAGCCGTCTGGAGAATCAGAGGGAAGGCCAGCAGTCGATGCAGACTGATTGGAACCTGCAAGAGGGGTGCGGGCAACCGGTGCGATCAGCATCTGCAACGACATACCAGCCAACTGGTCCTGAAGGTCCGAGTGGAACTAGCGCAATTGCGTAACTTTGTCTTGATCCTGTCGCAGCTGATTGCGTAGCGTGTCGCGATCTGCAGAAACTTGATCGAAGCGGCACTGCGTGTCGAAAAGCTCCTCCTCCAGTTGAGCATATGAGGCGTGTAGATCATCCAGCTCAGCCTTGAGGTCTGACACTCCCTCGATCCCGATCACATATCTCCTGCGTTTGGGCTATGATGGCGGTATATTCGTCCATCTGCATGCGATTGGTTTTATTCTTCTTCCGGAGGCGATCGCATTGATCTTTGCGTCTTTCAATATCGGCGCTTAGTTTGAACGCCTGCTCGACCAAGCGCTGATTCTTGGAAGCAGTCTGATTGTATTCTTCTTGTAACTTGTCCATGCGCTGCTGAAGTTGATCCGGCTCTTGCGCTTGATCAGAAATAGTATCTTCATGCACCGATCGCAGATAACGATCGCGATCACGACCGCTTTACAGTTCGCGGATCTGGGCGCGTTGATCGGCCATGTTTTTTTCTTGATCACCTATGGTATTCTTGGCGGTTTTTAGCTTGGACTTGAGATCGTTTACTCCAGCGCCGACAAAATCACGTAGTGGAACAAGCTGTTTCATGGCGGCCCGCTCGAACTCGGCATCACGATCCGCCGTGTTATGGTTGGCGTGAGCGAGCTGCTGCCGAATCATTACGATAGTGTCTTCGCTCATCGTGAGCGAGTGGGATAGCACAGCGATCTGCTCATCGCGTGCGTGGAGTTCCTCCTGCAGGCTGTAAGCCTGATTGATCGCGGCGATTGCCTGATCAGCCGCGGCCCGATCATGGGCAGGAGAGTTGGTGGTGTTCGCTGGGGTGTCGTCCGTTATCGCTTGCATGATGGAAATGCAGAAATGCCTGATCAAGAGAGCTTGATCGCAGATTCCACGATTGGTGGAGGATGAACGTTTGATCGCGAGGGGCATACCACTAACAGTAACGGCCTGATCGATTGGGACCTGAACGGAGGGAGAAAGGGCAGATTGATGGGTGCTGATCGCCTGATCGATAATGTCATGATTGATGGGTGTGGACAACACGACCAACGGTAGCATGATCTACGGTGTAATGGGGTGCCATTACATAATTTATATTCAAGTTAGAATATCACAGTTTAATTTCAGACGCGTTGTCTGAAATTTAAATAAGAGATTATAAGTTATTATAATCTAAGAAGGAAAAGTCGATTCGGTATAAATACCGAATCATGCAGGCTAACTAATAGTACAGTTAGTTAAAGACTTGATATTATTATATTAATTAGTTAGTTACTATACTATTAGCCTCTAAACCACCCATTAAATAAACACTCTTAATTTTGCGTTCTAAGCAACAAGTGAATATTAATATATTTACTTTTATTATCAACTAATCCTAGCCCTTCTTGTATTGCGCGCTTCCTCGCACAAATACAGTGTAAGACTGTAACAGGATCAGTCCTGTTACACCTGGTAGCACTTTGTGGTCCGTCTTAACGACCACAGTTCCGTTCTGATAGTTAACTAGCGGAGCGAAGATTAAGAGCCGCTCGGCATAATGTCGCGAGACATGACGGCTGCCGAGCGAGAAAGAGCGCTGGAAGAGGTGAATAAACACTTC
>CM047585.1:16414278-16441045 GCA_026184515.1 Peronosclerospora sorghi
TCAACACCTCAGCACCTAGTGCTGAGGCGGAGGAAGAAGCTCCTTCAATGTTTCCAGCAGCGCTCTTTAGAGCGCCGCCGTGTGCTTTGACCATCGAGTCGATGGTCAATCAGTTGGTGAATGAGAAATTCCGACCAACAAGTGCCACCCATGATTGGCCAAAATAAGAATTATTATTGGCCAACCACCTTAAGTGGGGGGTGATGTAATGGGGTGCCATTACATAATTGATATTCAAGTTAGAATATCACAGTTTAATTTCAGACAAGTTGTCTGAAATTTAAATAAGAGATTATAAGTTATTATAATCTAAGAAGGAAAAGTCGATTCGGTATAAATACCGAATCATGCAGGTTAACTAATAGTACGGCTAGTTAAAGACTTGATATTATTATATTAATTAGTTAGTTACTATACTATAGCCTCTAAACCACCCATTAAATAAACACTCTTAATTTTGCGTTCTAAGCAACAAGTGAATATTAATATATTTACTTTTATTATAGGATTAGTTGTTATCAACTAATCCTAGCCCTTCTTGTATTGCGCGCTTCCTCGCACAAATACAGTGTAAGCCACTAACAGGATCAGTCCTGTTACATACGGTATCCAACGGCATGATCGACCCTCGCCCGAACCGCTGTACGGCTGGGACGAGGCTCAGGGGCGGCTGCGGTAAAGTGTGCTATAAAATTGGTCCTAATTAAGGGCCTAATTAGGGGCCTAATTAGGGGTCTGACTGCGGACACAAATTGGGTACGTAATCGTGTACGATTGTGTATACCACGGTGTATACAGTTGCGTGTACAACCGTGGTGCACATATACAGGACATAGAAGGGGCATTGGAAGATGGGACGGTTACATGCAGGTACTCAACGAACAACAACGAACATCGAAGAACTACGGATAAATCAGGTCGACTGGTCGATGGAGGACGCTGGAATGGGTAGTTCTGATTGGTGGATATTAGGTAATTGGTAGTTCTAGGGATTTAAGCGATAATAAAGTTCTCCTTTTGCGTGCGATCAAGCAGATCGTTTTAGGGACGGCACCTTTGCGCCTCCCTCTCTAATAAGTACCTCTACGTCCGGGGCCGGAGCACTGAGTGCGTTTTTGGCCCACCGGTAGGCGTAGAGTGTGAGAACTCGCCCCACAACCCCGCCCGCTGTGTCAGCGGTTCTTCTGTAACGGTTTTGGTCTTGGGAACGTGATTGAGCAGTTCTCTCACCTCTTCCACGTTTGGTTCACATTTGGCCCCTAGAGTTCGGCTGCTGTAAGCGCCCCACGGGAACTCTAGGTGGATTTAGTGAAGTTCCCCTCCCTCGTAAGGTCTAGGCTAGGAATACATATATTTGGGTGTTCTTTTAGCTGTTTAAGACTCCAGAGGCTCCGCGATCGGGCAGTGAAGACTTCCGCTGCCTGATCAAGTACCCCCTTCGCCGATCAACACCTGATCAACACTATGCAACTTGTGACCCGCGTTCATCTGCTCGCAACTCGAGCCAACTAGTGCCTGATCGACTAATTCGATCAGACCAATTAGGCCGGTCAGGCCGATCAGACCGATCAGGCTGATCAGGTCGATCACAATCTGACTTTTGACTATTGTCTCTGATCACCCCTGATCACCCCTTTATCAACGACCTGAGGCCCTGATCATCGATTATTTGCGCCTGATCAAGTTTGATCACGCCTGATCGCAACATTCGCTTCATCACAAGTCAAGTCAATCTTGCAACAAAGAATTTCAGCGTGCCATCCCCGCCACCTGGAGAGCGTCCGACGCCCAAGCCGTCGGGTACACAAGTTGAGCAGGAACACAAGCAGTCAAGAGACAACCGGAGGACCCCCTTCGTTAGTCGGCAGTCCGGGCGCCGTGGTAACGCCTGATCAAGCGTCAAAAACTTTGATCAGAGGCTCCACCACAGTAATTTAGGTAACACAACATGTAACAGGACTGATCCTGTTACAGGCTTACACTGTATTTTGCGAGGAAGCGCGCAATACAATTAGGTCAGGATTAGTTGGTAACAACTAATCCTATAATAAAAGTAAATATATAAATATTCACTTATCTGTTAGAACGCAAAATTAAGAGTGGTTATTTAATGGGTGGTTTAGAGGCTAATAGTATAGTAACTAACTAATTAATATAATAATATCAAGTCTTTAACTAACTGTACTATTAGTTAACCTGCAAGATTTGGTATTTATACCGAATCGACTTTTCCTTCTTAGATTATAATAACTTATAATCTCTTATTTAAATTTCAGACAACGCGTCTGAAATTAAACTGTGATATTCTAACTTGAATATCTATTATGTAACGGAACCCCATTACACAAAAGCTGTTGGAAGTATAGTATACATTCAACTCCTTATGCATATGCATGTTAGGCTAGCTAATCACTTCTCAATACACTTTCCATTGAACAAGTCCCTGGTTCAATCTACTTCGTCAAACGCATTATAATCTCTACGGGTGTCATTCTCGCAACCTAGACGTAATTGGTTGCTTAGATATTGACTTGGGACGATTGGTAATATAGCTGTTATTATTCAACATCTATGACCTCAAGTTTCCTACACTACTGTGCTACGATGGACGGAAACACCTTTCAACAGTTTCTGATCCCCATAACGTGACCCGTTGGTCTCAGATTTATTCCGCATCAAGCTAAATAACTTAGTCGCTTACAGGCTGTGAGGTTAGTAACTTAGTGAGAAGTTAAGGAAAGATAGAGTGGTAGATTCGGATGATTTTGGCATAATATTGCAATGTGGATGTTTTCATTCGCATCTATCGCGTCTTTGTGAATTGTATCTTTAGCAAAGTCCATAGAGATCTTTTCGGAAGACGTCTTTGTTCTCCTTCGTACATGTCCAAAGGATCTTGTGAGGCAGCTGCAACCTCAGGCTGCTTTCCTTGGAAGTGTCCACTGGCGATGTTAGAGCGAGATCGTTGTTGTGAGATTGAAAATGTTGTGAACGACGTGTCGTGATCTTCACAGGTCGTGATCGGTGAGGTCCTGCGGTTCCGGGACGACTGAATGATCTAACCGAGGCTTAGAGGAAAGGTGGCATCATCTTCATCTCGGCTCATACGTGACAGTAGTACATGTGAGCTATTATTGTTCATTGAAACACAAGGGTTTACGTGACACCAGTTGTCACGTTAGCGCAGTATTTTTCTGTTGAAGGTTTGCAAGCAATGTATATGTAGTCCGGTATGGGACTACACAAAAACTTCAAGTGAAAAAACAGTCGGTACTTTTTGCTCTTGTCGCTCGCGAGTTCTGAGGCAAACAGTAGGTGGAGTGAGAGACAGGCGACGGCGGCTTCCGATTGGCTGTGGTGGTGGTGTCTGTGGCAATAGACAAGACGTATGTGGCAATCGACAAAACGTCTGTGTCAATAGACAAAACGTCTGTGGCAATAGTAGCACCCTTTTTTATTTACTGTAGAAATCACGATCATTCTTTGCAAGTCTTTTGTCTTCTGCCCCGTCGCCAACACAAAGCAGCCTAACACGCTTTTTGTCGGAAATATTACGTGTGTACTGCACACAAACACACACTAGTGTTAGGCGCGATGAGGTGGGGCTTGTGCGTGATGTGTGTCACACGAGTCGATTCAGTGCAAAAACTCTAGAGCAAAATAGAGTGTATTATATAAGGTTACCTAAACAAATATAACCATACAAAATGTCATATATTAAGGTTCGCCCTAGAAGTTCAAGATGGATTTTCTTAGGCAATTTTTAAGTTTTTACCTTACTAACTTTTAGATTATAGGTATTGAATAGTCATTACCTACAACCTAGAATTTACACTGTTCTAATTTGCTAAACTAGTCGGTCTATTTTTAATTCTATAATATAATTAGGTAGGACTATTTTAGGTAGCATTTGCATAATTAGTGCGTTAGTGCTCGGTTCTGAGTACACACTTTTTTGTTACGTATAAGACATGTATATCATCATACACAGATGGAAGTTTATCGTAACTTCAGCACCTGTTACATGATTTCATGTTAGCTAGTTAATCCCTTCTCAATATACATCTCGTTGATTAAGTCCCTGTTTCGGACATCTTGTTCATCTCTTAACGAACTGTTCACTGATACCTGATTCGCTACCAATGTGTGTTTCACCGTGGAGAAGATATCACGTGTGTTTATTTTTCGTTTTCTATTGGATTCACTATTGGACATATACGACTCAAGTTTTCAACTACATCTAAGCTATGGATTCGAGTGCTATTCAACCGAACGATTGTGCGACCGGATGCGTTTCGACGGAAACCTGCTTTACGCTTTCGTCTTCCCAGATGTGAATGTCCAATTAAAGAAAAAGCGGGCGTTCCTCCTGCCTAAGCAGACCAGCTTGAAGCAAGCTTAGGAAAGAAAAAAACGCAATGGAAAATGGCCAAGTCGAACGGGTGAAATCGCTTAAAGAAGCTCTCTCGGACGTGGAGACTTCTCGTCACGAACGTCTTTGCCCACGAAATTGGTATCAACCAAAACGTAAAGTAGACGGAAGTGCGGAAAGGTTTCAAGCGCATGTGATCGTCGCAAGGAGGAAGAAGAAACTTCGCGGGGCGGCCACTCTCGTGACTTTTGCGACGGTCATGTCGATAAACATCATCAAACGTATCTGGCGATGGCTCAAAGAATCTGGTGTATCCGCGGAGTAAGGCCACGAACAAACCCAGCGCTCACCCACGAGCAAAGCGTGCAGGAGGGTCCGAACTCTAGCTAGGACAGACCACAAGGGAGGCAAGTTTCACGTGACGAGTTGAAACGTTTTTTGGCGGTGGGAGACAGAAAGTGGTGGTAAAATCTGTTGAAACTTGGACAGTTGGGGAGGCCACGAGCGATGGCGACCGTCTCGACAAGCCACGCGTCACGCGCTCGTAGGGATGGCCAACGACCAACAAGGGCCTCGCGTACGGACGAGGGCGGAGATGGACCGAGGCAACTCCATCCAGAGGCTCGTGGGGTGCAAAACGTTCGAGCGACGACTCGGTCCGCAGGATCAACAACGACTTGTACGACCGCCGGCAACGTATTCGACAGACAAAACTCATGCCACGGCCGGACGTCGCGGAGCGTGGCAAGCAAAGGATTTTTGGCGGCATGACGTTCGTCATGAGGATGTGGGTAGATACTTGTTCCAACCCCAACATGTCATGGCGCACCACGTGTCCGAAACCTGCAGCTGGGGGCAGTGCGTACCTGTGTGTGTAGTGCTCCAGCAACAAGGTGGGCTGGCACAAAACGACGCAACACAAAGTTCAGGCACGTATGAGATGGAACCTTGTTTCCGTTACACGTTTCCTCGCTGCTTGCTCGTTACGTTGCCTTCAATCCAAGGCAAAGCGCTCCCGTTTTCATGTCCCCTGACATGGACAATCCATCACGCAGGCTTGGACTCGAGTCCGTCGCTCTCTCTCTCTCGCTCTCTCTCTCTCGCTTTTATTCCGTCGTTCCTTGAACTCCTTTCTCGCTAGGAGGAGCGAGTTGCTCCGACAGAGCGCGTGCCGACGCTGCTTGAGCCTGTGACCAGTCGGCAAGCGTCCAAGCGGCTTCGGCTCGGGCTTGGGCGTTCACTGCGTTGGCACGGGCTGCGTCCACCAATGCAAGCGCCGCCTCTGCTTGCGCTTGCACCACTTGAGCTTCGGCCTGCGCTGCCTCTGCTTGGGCGGTCGCCGTGGCGGCCATGGATTTCGCTGCTTCGGCTGCGCTTGTTGCCGTGGACGGACGTTGTCGCGGCACGTGCGATCCAAACAACTGGTTCATGGCCTTGTCACTTGGAACAATGCGGTCGCACATGTAAAAAGCCTCGTCCTCATCCATTAACGGGCATGTACCGGTGGGTGACTGGCACATATTGTTCTCACAGTGTACCCACCGACCAAAGTGGCCAGTTTCCGACACGAACTGGAGCTCGTGATGCACCGAGAGAAGCATCGGGTCGCCCTTGCGACGAGGAGGAAGCACTGGAACGCATAGGTCGACGCTTACAGCACGAGTGCGAGGCGGCAACGATCGACGTCCTGACTGGCCAAAACTTGTGGTGACCATGAATGCATCGCTGCAACAAGACGCTTGCTGCGGTCTTGCGGAGCGTACGACGCTTCATGTCGCTCACGAGCAAGCGTTGACAGCAAGTGAACGTTGAAACGGCAGCCCGGACGCTCTCGTCCCGCACTTGCCGTCTACATTCCACTGCTCGAGTCGTCGACCCGTCCCGTACCTCGTGTTTTCTCTCGAGTCCCTTCGTGCTGTGCGAGTTGGTGATATTGCGTCTGCTGCGACGCGAGGCTAGAGTGGCGACTGTATCCAAAGTAGACTCCCACCGCGAGCAACAACCAGAGCAGAATAAGCACGATGCTTGCGCCATCCATTTGCGCCAACAAGAACCAATTAAAGAAAATCGCCACGCAAGGTGTAAACGGCACGAACGGTGCACGAAACGATGGCCCGTCGTCGTCGTTGTCGTCGGGTATGTGCTTCCAGGCTTGAGCCTGGCCGTCCTCCTTTTCGTGGCCACGTTTCGAACGCGGTGGATCGCGATCACTGCGCGAAACTGCTTCCAAGATCTGTCCGTGACGGTCTCCGTCCTCGTCGTCATGACTGATGACAGTGTCGTTGTCATCCTCGTCTCGATCGATGGCACGGCTTGGATCCTGGCGTTTCCGTCCACTCGTCTCGAACACGTCCTTGGGCTTGGTCGACGACAAGACGATCGCCACGGAAGCTGTCGGATGCGCCGGTGCCTTCCTCGCAGCCGCTTGCTTCTCCGCCTTGTGCAACGCAAGCATGAATCCAAGTGCCACGAGCGTAAAGACAACTGCGGCGAGGGGGCCTACGTGATGCAGGGCGCGGTGCAACGTGGATGATCGACCACGGGACGGCGCGAGCGGGACGCGCGCAATCACGCTCTTTTGCCAGAGAAACGCGGCAAGAAACGACGAGACGAGGTAGCCGATGAGCTGGACCGCATAGCCTGGCGTGGACGTTGACCCGACGGTCGTCGATGCCTCGTCGGACGGCGCTGTGGTCCGACGCCTGGACGCGCGGAGCAAAAGCAGCGACGTGTTGGTGAGGTTAAACGCGACCAAGATGCCGCTCGAGATAAAGTTCCAGAGCACGTGAAACGGCACAAAGACCGCGAGGAGCGTGGCGCATGCGCCACACACGAGCGTGCCGCGCACGAGACAGCCACGATCGTCCATGGACGCAAACACGGCCGGGAGCAGGCCATCCGTGGCCATGGCATATTGCACGCGCGGTTGCGCGAGGAACCCAATGAACGTGGTAATGGGCATGGTCACGACTTCGCCCGTTGCGACAAAGGACGCGGCCCAGTCGAGCCCGCGGCTTGCAAACGCCGTGCCGTAGGATTCCTGCGCGTCCAGGTGCGTATACTTTTGCATGCCGACGAGGGACAGCGTCGCGAGGATGCTCAAGGCCGCAGCGCCAAGGACCGTCCCGACCACGGCGCGTGGAATGTTCGTCCCGGGCGCTTTCGCTTCGCCCGCGAGGCAACAGACTTCATCGTAGCCAATGTAGCCAAAGAAACTCGCGCTCGCGCCGACCAAGACGCCGGACCAGCCAAACGCGCGTGCGTCGTGGCCCTGCCGCTGGACGATTGCTGCGTCCGGCACGAACGGCACGAGGTTGTGCGGCTCCATGTGCCAGAGCCCCACGACGATAATAAAGAGCACGACGGTGATTTTCGTACAGGTCACGAGGTTCACGACGAACGTGCTGGCGTGCGTCCCCGATAGGATCAGGCCCGTGCACGTAGCGATCAAGAGGCCTGCGTACACGTCAACGACCGAGTCCTGGGATTTCATCCACGCAGGACCACGCACGCCCACGTGCGCGTGCATCCAGTGCGTCAGTTTGTCGCTCCAGCTCCGGGCGCCGCCGGCACTGGCGACGCCATACTCGAGCGTCAAGAGGAAGCCTGCGAGGAACGCGGGCAACTCGCCCACGGCGTGATACGCGTACGCGTACGTGCTCCCGGCACTGGGTATGCGACACGCGAGCTCCATGAAGCTAAAGCTGCTTAGGAGACAGCCGAGACCTGCGAGGAGCCACGAGAGCGTGGCCGCGGGGCCAGCGTACGTGCGGGCAATGAGGCCTGCCGTGGCAAACACGCCCGAGCCCACGGTCCCGCCGATGCCGATCATGAGGAGGTCAAAGAGCCCGAGCGTGCGCGCCATTTCCTGCGGCGCATGGGCGTGCGCTTGGACAGAGGGAGACACGGACGCAGGCGGCAGGGGTTTGCGCCAGAAGGCGAGCTCGAGCGCCTTCATGGACGTAAGTTAGAGGGGGATACTAGGGATAGAGGAGGAGGGGGTACTAGTAAGTACCGGTACAGTAGGTAATGTTTGAGCGGTGAATATAGAGTGATGGTCCAGCTTGTACCACAAAACCAGGAATGATACGAGAAAAACAAAAACCGACCAGTGAAATTGGACGTGTCTCTCTCTCTATCTATCTATAGAGACTGAGACGGACGGAGTCACACACTACAAGATCAGTTTTTTCAGTTGAAGAGCGTCCGTTAGAGAAAATGACGAAGAAAGTCTTGTGTATGAATCCGGGCCCGATCGAGTTTGAGCCGCGGGTGCTCCACGCGTTTGCGACCGAGGGCATGTCCCACGTCGACAAGACGGTGATTGACGTCTTTGGGCAGTGTCTCGAGAAGATGCGCAAGGTTTTCTTGGCGCCGGATGGCCAGCCACTCATCGTCGCGGGCTCCGGGACGCTGGGATGGGACATGGTCGGGGCCAACCTCATTAACGACGGCGATGACGTGCTTGTGATTAATACTGGTACGAGGGCGCACCGGGCGCGAGGGTGTACTACTTAATACGTCGATGCAAGCGACTGAGGATGACTGTGTCCGTGTGTAGGGTATTTTGGGGACAATTTCGGCCAGTGTTTGGAACGCTATGGTGCCAAGACGACGCACCTTCGTGGAGAGGTAAGAGCGATAGAGACTAGCTCTGGTGTGAACGTGATGGATGTCAACTGACTTATGTTTGTGCTCTACGTGCTCGAATGGGGCTCCAGATCGGGTCGCAACCCTTGATTTCGGAGCTGGAAAAGGAACTGCAACGTGGGACTCGCTTTACAGTCGTGACCATCACGCATGTGGACACGTCCACGGGTGTGCGTGCGCATGTGAAGGAGTTTGCCGCGGCGATTCGTCGTCTGCAACCAGAGGCTGTGATCGTGGTCGATGGGGTGTGTGCTACGGGCGGCGAAGAGACGCGCATGAAGCAGTGGGATCTTGATGTCGTCCTGACGGGCTCGCAAAAGTGTATTGGCGTGCCGGCAGGACTGAGTCTCTTGGTGATTCGCCCCCGAGCGCTGCAGCTCTTTGAGAGAAACACGTCGACGGTCAAGTACTATGTCGATTGGCGCAACTGGTTGCCCATTATGAAGAATTACGAAGCGCGTCAGCCGAGTTACTTTGCCACGCCGGCCGTGAACCACTTGTTTGCGTTAAATGTGGCCCTGGACATTTTGCTCGCTGACGGCGGCATGGAGCGTCGTTTTCAAGAGCATAAGCTCATTGGGGAGGCCGTCAAGGAGGCCGTCAAGACGTTGGGCTGCTCGCTCGTGACCACGATCGATTGCGGCGCCAACACGTTGACGTGTGCGCGATATCCCTCTGGGGTAGGTGCCGCTGACTTTTTGCCGAAGGTCGTGCAGCGGGGCGTCTCGCTCGCGGGTGGCTTGCACAAGGCCATCAAGACGGAATACTTTCGCATTGGGCACATGGGTCCCAGCACGCGTCGACTGGACCATATTCTCAAGACGATTGACGCCATTGAAGGCGCGTTAATCCAGTGCGGCCACCCCGTGCCCCATCGCGGTCAAGCGGCGCGAGAGTTGAAGAAGAGACTGCAAGCGATCATTCCCGTGCGTCCAGCGTGTGGCTACGCTTCCGTGTATCACGGCTGTCCCGTACCTCGAAAGTGCCAAGTGTACTCCATTGGCACGATGCTCCTTGCGTTTGCGAGCGGGTATCTCATCTCCCACCTAAAGCGTCGTAGTTAGAGATGAAAAGAGCAGATAGGAAGGGGAGGGGACGCCAACGTGTCACGATACCGGTTGACCAATCCAGGCACCACAAGTTCACCCACTTTCGTGTAGAAAAGAAGTGTCGCTTTGTGTTGTCTGCCAATGCTTGAACAATTTTCTTACAATATTCGAGCCATTGAATACTTTTTAGTAAATATTTTTGCAGCTATTTCCATTGCAAAAACAATTAATTTTATTTTTTAAAGTCATAAAGTGGTTACACTGTGTAAACGATAGGTGCCGTCCCCCACCGGTACATGCCCGTTAAGGCATGGGGACGAGGTTCACTAGAGCGACCGCATTGTTGCAAGTGGCAAGACCATGAACCATTTGTTTCGATCGCACGTGCCGCGCCAACGTCCGTCCACGGCAACAAGCGCAGCACAAGCCGCGAAGTCCATGGCCGCCACGGCGACCGCCCAAGCAGAGGCCGCGCACGCCGAAGCGCAAGTGGTGCAAGCGCAAGCAGAGGCGGCGCTTGCATTGGTGGAAGCAGCCCGAGCAAACGCAGTGAGCGCCCAAGCCCGCGCCGAAGCCGCTCAGACGCTTGCCGACTGGTCGGAGGCTCAAGCCGCGTCGGCACGCGCTCTATCGGCGCAACTCGCTCCTCTCAACGAGAAAGAGGTGAAAGGCACGACGGAATAAAAGCGAGAGAGAGAGAGCGACGGACTCGAGTCCAAGCCTGCGTGATGGAGTGTCCAATGTCAGGGGCCACGAAAACGAGAGCGCTTTGCCTTGGAGTGAAGGCAACGTACCGAGGGAGCCGCGAAGCAACGTGTAAACGGAAACAAGTTGCCATCTTGTACGTGCATGAACGTTGTGTTGCGTCGTTTTGTGCCAGCCCACCTTGTTGCTGGAGCACTACACACACCCAGGTCCACCCTGCCCCCAGCACCAGGTTTCGGACACGTCGCGAGCCATGACATGGTGGGGTTAGAACAAGTAGCGACCCACATCCTCATGACGAACGTCATCCCGCTCAATCCTGTGCTTGCCACGCACGGCGATGTCCCGCCGTGTCAGGCTTTTTGCTTGTCGAAACGTTGCCGACGATCGTACAAGTTGTTGTTGATCCTGCAGACCGCGTCGAAGCTCGAACGCTTTGCTTCCCACGAGCCTCTGGATGGACTTGCCGTGGTCGATCTCCGCCCTCGTCCGTACGCGAAGCCCTTTGTGGTCGTTGGCCATCACTACGAGCGCGTGACGCGTGGCTTATCGAACCGGTCGCCATCGCGCGTGGCCTCCCCAACTGTCCTTCGCACTCAATATCCAGCACGAGAGTGTCCGCCCCGCGAAGTTTCTGATTCCTCCTTGCGACGAGCACATGCGCTTTCAACCTTTGCGCAGTTCCGTCGGCTTTACGTTTTGTTTTCGATCAATTTCGTGGGCTAAGACGTGTTCGGGACGAGCAGCCTCCACGTCCGAGCTGCTTTAAGAGATTTCACCTGTTCGACTTGGCCATGTTCCATTACGTTTTTTTCTCTTTCGTGCGCTTGCTTGAAGCTGGTCGGCTTAGACAGGAATGCCAGCTTTTTCCTCATTTGGACATTCAAATCGGTGAAGACGAAAGCGTAAAGTAGATCTCCGTCGAAACGCTTCCGTTCGCACAATCTATCCTCTCTCGATATCCACCTCCTACTTGTTCCTTACCTTCTCTTGGTCTCCTCCATCCATGCGTTCAAGTCCTTCGGTTGTTTTGCGTGAAGCCAGCTCCTTTTCAAACAATTTTCAACTCGTATATCGTTGGTACGTTCCAATGCACGAACAAGTTTCTTCTACGCTTCTTCCAGTACCGTTAGAATTGGGTTACGTATGTGGTAGGTAGTCTTGAATCTGTCCTTGAGCAGCAGACAGCAGAGCAGCAGACAAAATCGCGACGCGAGCCGCCGCAGAAAATCGCGCGTGCTTCCAACACCAACAAGGGTATCAAGTCCTTGAGAAGAAGACTGTATCAAGTCCTGGAGCAGCAGACTTGATACCCTTGTTGGTGTTGGAAGCACGCGCAATTCCTGCGGCGGCTCGCGTCGCGATTTTGGAGTCTTAGCGACTTAACAGTGAAAAAGTGATGTACTGTACGTAATCTTAGGTTAAGTACAGAACATTGTGTATTTGCATATTATTAGTTTAGGTATAAACTTAGGGTCGCCCTACCGGCACACCCCATGTCACTTTCGACCAATAGAATTCGAGAAATGTTGTTGCTGTCGTCTTAGAAACTGTGGACGCAGACGACTTACGTTTTCGAGTCGCTGTCTCTGGCAGAGAGAGAGGAGTGGGTACGAGCGTTGAAACATTGTATTTCTGGTGGGGATGAACTAGCCCTACGTCGTCGTAGCCTAAAGTCAGCGACGCTGGCTCCGATTTTTATGTTCGACAAGATCTCCAACGTCTGCACCATCTGTACACACACCTTCATAGTATATCGACCCCGTCACCACTGCAGGTAGGAGGGATCGATGCAGAAACGGGTGGTCACTCGTTTCTGCTTGACAGATAGAGGTCGCCGTTCAACGTCGTCCCATCGCTGACTGATATGTCTGTTTCTTTCAAACTCGGTGCTGAACAGACTATGTAGATTGCTCCTCTGCGGCAATTCTTCAAGACGACGCTGGAAGTTGTCGTACAAAATACTCCAGCACAAAGGCGTCGCGCGTCTGCGACAGTTGCGCTTCCCATCAGCGGGCAGCGACCTTTCTGAAAAGATGCAAGACATCCGTTTTATCCACAAGATCCGTGACGTGTTGACGCGAAAGATAATTCGCTTTTAGGAGCAGGAGGTAAGAAATTCGTGCTAGTTGTGCTTACTGTAGTTTTGTGTTGACCAAGTTGTCACGTTGTGCTTGGTATTAGTCGACGAAGAAACCGGACAAGTTCACCCCACCAGCACACCTGATCAAATCTGCTTGCGCTGAGTAGGCAAGCGATGCGCCACTGAAGGATGTAAAAACTCCGCTCAATCTCGCGGACTTTGTAAAAGTCACGGAGGTAAAATAGTGTGATTAGCCTTAGAATTGCCTGCTTATTACGCTTTTTTCCAGGTGGTAAAAGATGCCGTTTCGACGGGTGCAACAAGGGCAGCCAAGGTGGAGGATTTTGTCGTGGACACGGAACTAGCCAAGTATCTAAAATGAAGACGGAGAATTTTTGTTTAGATATTGATCGTTATTCATTCTACTTACAATTATTGGTCAAAACATAATAATACAATCTGAGCGTCGAGAGGAGCGGGGCGTGCGTACTAAACATGGAACGAAAGAGTGCGATCATGACGAGGAAACTTACCAACTGCGTTTGTTCGAGTGGACGGACACACGCAAGTGGCGTTAGAGGAGACCGTGGAACTCTCGAATATCATGCTACTGTTACGTGCGAAGAATTCCATCCCATGGCCGAGCGTGGATTTGCCACTGTCACGTCTTTCATTCTATTTGAGGAATGTAAGGACGACGGGACTTACAATGTACACTTTACAAAAATCAATTTCCTATTGGTCGAAAGTCACATGGGGTGTGCCGGTAGGGCGGAGGGGTGTGCTGGTAGGGCGACCCTAAACTTAACATTAATAAATCACTTCTGAATTTGATTTTTTATTGTCACGTGGACAAGTGGTGGATAAGTACGCTGCCACGTGCAGCTGGATTGTTTCGTCAAGAAGTGGAGATTAAGTACGCTGCTAAGCGCAGTTGGAATTGTTTTCGCATTCTCGTTCTCGTGATTGTTGAATTGGGTCGCTGTCTCACGTCAAGTTACGTTACGATAAAGTGGATAATAAATTTGTATTTGCGAATTTGTTATTTGCTGTTACGTCACTACCTCTCGCTATCTGGTTGTTGTGGAATTTTACGCGCCAGTACGTGGTTTAATTGGAACGCGTGTAACACAGTACGCACAGCAGAATGAGTGATTCCGACGAACAGGTTATGATCCCAAGCAAGGGCAGTGACTCGTCAAATCATACAGTCAAACCGGAAGACATGATGCGTTTCTTCGCACATGTGATATATCGCTTGGACAAAATGGAATCGTCCATCAACAAGGAGGCGCCGGCACAAACTGCGGCGCTTAAACCCAGAGGAGACGCCAAAATGAGTTTGGCCTCCCTGGGTGGAAGCGATGAAGAAAAAGAGGGAAGCCGCACCGGCAGCACGGGAAGAATGAGCTTCAGGGACATAAGTGAAGCTGGAAAGGTTGTATTCACTAGGGGCGGGGATCCTAACCCCGGTAACACCTACGTGCAACAGCAAAACGCCTATGCGCAGCAGCAGAACGACAACCAGTACCAGCAGGCATACGTCGCCCCTGGGAACGTTGGCGTACAAGTTTACACTAGTCCTAGACCGCCGACAGCCAAAGAAAAGAAGCTTCAGATCCGTCATTTCGACGGATCTGAAACCTACAAGGGGCTGGGGTCTTGTTTCGGAGTCTGAGGAACAAAATTACTCAGGCAGATAACCATTGCAGAAGAGTGTTGCGGTTTCAGGTGGTCAGAAGATATCAAGGTTGAACTTCTGGGCCATTATTTGGCCGGCCCAGCAAAAGCGTATTATGACCGGCTTGCAGAGGGGTGGTGGAAGGAAAATCCAGCCCTCTGGTACATCATGGACAAGATGTTCTCAGCATTTAGCGTGCGATTGACGCTTGCATAGGGCATGAAGCTTTTCGGTGCGCGTAAGGAGCCTGGAAGGTCGTGGCCGACCATTTCCTGTACCTCACCGCAGTGGCTGAAGCAGTCGGCACGAATTGCGATGAGATGGTACTGGATAATTTGATCTACCATGCTGTGCCGGAGATGGGACATGTCCTCGTCTCCCGGTACAACCACATGAGGATGGACCACCTTGCGGTAAGCTGAAGAGATATGTCAGTTTGCGCAGGCTGTCGAGTTCAACAGCCGGCGACAGAAGAGTCATGGTGCAGGGTCTGTAAATTAGGTGGTGAAAAGGCCTAAGAATCCTGTAAAAAATCGTGGCTGTTACGCATGTGGCAAGGAAGGGCACTTCAAACGGGAATGCCCGAAGAAGAAGAAGATGCCAAGGGCAGATTATGCTCTGATGATCGCTGGAAGCGATGAGCCGTGCAATAGAGACACATGGGTCCTAGACAGCGGTGCAAGTATGCACTTGACACCGGACCTCACGTGCTTGATTGATGTGAAGACCGTAGCGCGTCAATACCACTAAGTAGACGGTAAACGATTTGTGATTACCAAAAAGGGCACGATGTTTCTCCGTTTCGTGTATGGGAACACGGAAACGCGTGTGAAAAGTGAAGATGTTTTCCACGTGGAAGGTGCCGCCCGCGATATTTTCTTGTATGGTGCTTTCGAGAAAGGTAGATTCGTTATTGGCTACGCCAATGGACAAAGAACGATTTTCAGACATGATTCGGGCGTTCCGATTACGAATATTAATGCGAAAAATAATGATTTCACTGTGGAGGGTACAGTGGAACGTCCGAAGACGTATTACAAGGAGGAGATTATGTATGTGTTGTATCCAAATGATGAAAATTATTCAGTGGACCAGGACATCCAGAGTGGAACACTGATGCATTTCCATTGATGCATTTTTGTTGTTATCCCGTTCTTACCTTCTCCTCTCATTACGAAATAAATCATCGAACTGGAGGAAGACAGCGGCGGTGGTGCCTTGGTGGTGGTTGGTGAAATGGGCGAGCATCTGGAAGATTGTAATGGACGAGGAGCTAATACAAGAAGAGGTGTGAGGAAATAGAAGATTTGAGAAATAAAAGAATCGCGCGGATATGAGAGAGTATCGAGAAGTTGTAGGGGATAGGATATGGCAGGAACTAGGAGGAGGGAAGAGTGAACAACCCCTAATATTAAGTATGGCCTACTCTCCTGTAAAGCGCTTAAATTCGAGCTCGGGCAAAACTCAAATTCGAGCATTTGCCCTATAAATTCGAGCTTTCTCAAATTTGACCTGGCCTGCTTATGACTTAAAGGCGAAGACCACAATATACGGCATGTGATAATGGCAAATAAAAGTATAGTCAAGCCTACGTCGAGGAAAATAATTAGACAACATATAAAAGCGGGCAATATCGCAGCGTTCTCGTCTTCTTAAAAATGCGTAAAGATTTTGCTGCATTTGTGAACAAACAGGCGGAATTTTCGTGCAATCTGAAGGGATATTTATGAAAATTTTATCGGCAAAAGTAACCCAATCCCTTATTCCCATTGTCTAACAGAAACGGGAGGTTTCCTCACAATTGGTGGAGTGGACATACTGAACCTATCATAATACTCCATTACGCAATCCTGGCTATCCGTATTGAATCAAACACTTCTCGATGTATCGATTCGAGATGAAAATATTACACTAACAGTTGATGTAAGGACTGATCTTGGATGTATGCTTGATAGCGCACACGGCATTCCTGATCGTAAGACATATTGTGGATGTATGATTGATAGCATCACAGCATGTGTAGCCGGTGCGTATACGCACGGTGCGGATAGCGCACAGAGGAAGGTTTTCCTTAAAGCGGCGTTCGCCGCTACTTAGCCGATACGCCTTTACTAAGGGCTTAGTAGGAGAGAGCTCTCCTACTCGGGGCCAAGATTCCCGGGTTAGTTTACTCTATCCTGTACTAGTACCTTAACGGCAAGGCTCCCTTACAACGGGTGTAGCTAAGGGGAGGGCTCCCCTTACGCTACGGCACTCACTACACGCACGACCGGTCGAGGTCGTGCGTCTGTACTACGGAGTGGAAAGTAAACTGAATATATATTTAATATGTAATTATTTAAACTAATATAAACTATATGTAACACTAAGTAGAATATTACTAATTCGTACCTAGCTAAAATGTAGTGTACACACCTGTGTACTGACACGTGGATGGCTGACACCACCACACCAAGGGCCCATGCCCTGATTGGTTAAAATAACCAAAGGTTCGAAACCTTTCAACCCGGCCAACACTGGCCTTAACCGTGGTGTACCAATGTACACTAACACTCAGTGTTACCCGAATGTAACCCCGTTACATCCTCCCCCATCAAGACTATTGCTTACGCAATAATCAAAATTTTGTTGGAGAACTCCAACACCAGTTCCCCTGGCCATCCATATGTACACCTCTAGTGGTGCTATGGCGTCTCCTCTAGAAGAGGTAGACTACTCCGAAAACTCGGACGTGGATGCCTTTGGGGATACCTCCCCAATGGTGAGCCGCTCCGACAGCGCCGAACGGCGTTGTCGACAGCCTAATCCCTTCCCCACGCGAGAGGAAAATGCACTAACCAGTGCAGCACCCCTGCCTGTATCGGATGATACATCCGAATCGCCTAAGGCGATCATCACTAATGAGCTGGACGCAGCTCAAGACTCCCAACTTGCCGCACAGGCACTAAGGGCTGCGTTGCGTGCCCCCAACCGCCCGTCAAGGGTGGATTATAATTTCGATGGTCCTCGTGACCTTCCAAAATGGGCCAGGCGTTTGGTACGGACTAGTCTAGCGTCCTATACCCCTGTCCCCGCGGCTGAACAGCCGTACCAACGCGAACGCCGTGAGAAACTCCGGCAACAACTGCTTACACAAAAGCAGTTCACTAGCGTCTCTTACCGAGAGCGCTTAAACAGGCAGGCACAAGGTGCCCCTGTTGAGAACCTCCGCGAGGTTCCTTTAGTTCTTTCTCCGGGAGAAAGTGCTGATGATGCAGAGAAGAAGTTCTGCGCTTGGGCGGAAGGGGAGAATTTTCTCCCCAGCTTCGATGAGCTGCATGCCAGCTATTACCGTCGAGACATTTGGGTGGAGAGGGTGTTGCGCCTTACATTTGCCAAAGCTAAGGCGATGGAGCAACTACGTGCTCCGTATCGCACGCGCTACGCCAGCGCCCCTGTATCCACCCTGGTGTCCGGAGACAGTGTGGTCGCCACATCTGCCTCCGGCCAACTCCCACTTATTGGGAGTGAAGAGGCTTCTCATGCCCCTCTGTTCGTTGACCTACAGCGGGATTCTCCCGCTCAAAAGCGTCAACGACGTCGCGGCAATCCTGCCGTAGGGGACTCTCGAACTCCCACGAACTCTGTGAGTGTGGATAACCTTTCCACTTCACCAGATACTGGGTTCGACCCCGATGATGGTTCCGCGCCATCAGCCGCTCCACATGAAAGTGTGGAGTACTCTCCGCATCGAGCATTGGAGGGGGAGGTCGCACAATTGCGACGTGAGATTCGCGCGCGCTGTTATCGACACAGTCTTCGCATCCATGATCTCCACGAGGGGATCCGCGATGAGCGGGATGCCACTGATCGCTTCGAGAGGCGGCTTGCATCTCTCGAGACGACCGTTGCGGATCTTCGTGGTCGCATTTTATCCCTTTCGGGCTTCCTTCGCCCTGCGGTGCCTTACGGCTATCCGCCTTTCCACCCTCCCCCAGGAGGGGCCCCGCCTCCGGGTCCTGGTATGGCTTAAGCATACCGACATAAAAGGTTGGATGCGTACGCATCGCCTTCGGGATGTCTAAGGTGTACGACAAGCCCTTTCGGGCTAACACCTTAAAGGGTCCCACAAACCTGGGGCGCAGTTTATTGCGCAACACATTTGAAACTGCATGTGTAGGAAGAATTTTAGCGTTTAATAAAACACTTTCTCCTACTCTGTATACCTTTTTTTTACGCCGTCCCTTTCGGTCAGCTTGCTCCTTTTGCTTATCTTGGCTTTCCGCCATGGCATCGCAGACGTGTCGTAAGACACTAAGGCGCGTCGATAAAAACTTATCGATGTGCTTTCGCACAGATACAGGGCTGACATCGGGGAATCCCCCCCCCTCAAGCCCTGGGCCACACACACGTGGCGTTAACGGAACCCTCGGATTCACCAATACGTTCACGTAAAACGGGGTAAACCCCGTAGATGCATGTACCGAATTGTTGATAGCAAATTCAACCATCGGGAGCATCTCACTCCAACTCTTTGGAGAATCCGGACATAAACTACGGAGAATGTCCTCCACAACGCGATTAACGCGTTCCGTCTGACCGTCCGTCTGCGGATGATCCACAGTGGACATGAGGAGCTTGGTGCCTAGCACCTTAAACAACGCTCCCCAGAATTGTCCCGTAAAATGGGGATCCCGATCCGACACAACGGAATCGGGTAGACCCTGCTGTCGAAAGACACGGTCTAGGAACACTTTCGCTGTTCCTTGTCCATCTATGGACTCTGGTACCGCCGCCAGGTGAGCCATCTTGCTCAATCGGTCTACAAAGACCAATATGCCGGTGTTCCCGGCCTTATCCTTCGGAAAACCGAAGATAAAATCCATGCTAATGGATTTCCAACACTCCGTTGGAACCGAAAGTCTCGCCAAAGACGCAGCTGAACTTGCAGAGGGTTTAACCGTCTGACACGTCTCACAGGTGCATATATACGCACCTACCCACTTATACATGTTGGGCCACCAATACAGAGCGCATTAAGAGCTGTAGGTCTTATCCCGACCTAAATGACCCCCGGGAAGGGGCGTCATGTGCCTCAAAGAGGACTCCAAGCTTCCGTTACTCATCATGAGGAACTACCACCCGCGGAGTGTCCTCCGCGCTCGTGCTATAATATAACAAACCGGCACAGTACCTGTAACGGTGTAAACGAGCTTTAGATCGACTTGACAGGGTTGGCTCAGACGAGCCAAGACCCTTTTCACCTAACGCGCTGATAATCGCCGTACATTGAGGGTCTTTCTCATACGCCAGGCGTATGAGATCTACCACAGACGTGGTGACGAATGTAGCGTGAGCGAGCTCGTAATCGTGACGACGTGATAACGCGTCCGCAAGCACGTTCTGCTTGCCAGGTTTATACTTAACCTCAAAGTTGTACTCCGCAAAGAAGGAGAGCCAACGGGCCATCCGTTGCGAGAGATGAGGCGACTTTGTCGCTGTCCGTAAGGACGCGTGGTCAGTATAAACCACGAACGGCTTTGAGCCGAGTAGGTGAACCCTAAATTTGACAAGAGCATACTTCATTGCAAGTAGCTCCTTGTCATGAAAGGGATAATTCCGTTCTGCAGCTTTAAGCTGCCTCGACTCAAACGCAATTACGCGTTCCCTTCCTGTATCGTCTGCTTGTAACAAAGCACATCCGATTGCGAAATCGGAGGCGCCGCAGACGACACTAAATGGTTTCCCAGAGTCTGGGAGAGCAAGAACGGGAGCTTTTAACAATCTCCCCTTAACCGCTTCAAAAGCGTTTTGGTGTTCAGTTTCCCAACACCAATCAACATCCTTCTTAAGAAGGTCGGTCAATGGCTTCGCCATTTCAGCGTAGTTCTCGCTGTACTTGTGGAGATAGTTGGCTAATCCTAGCCACTTCCGTAAATCTCTAAGATTTACAGGCGAAGGCTACTCCACAATGGCTTTCACCTTCGCGGGATCCGCCCGCACTCCATCCTTACCGATGAAGCGTCCGAGGAAAGGAATTTCCTCAGCACCAAAGATACACTTAGATGCGTTTGCATATAACTTATGCTCTCGCATACGTTAGAGCACTGCTCGAAGGTGTATCAGATGCGTCTGAACATCAGACGAGTCGCCTTCCGCACGACTATGGACGAATATGTCGTCGAAGTACGTCTGAGCGTACTTCCTATGAGGGCGGAAGAGTTGAGTCACCAAGCGATTGAAAGTCGCTGGTGCATTTGAAAGCCCTTGTGTCATAACAAGTCACTCCCACAGCATGCCACTAGGCGTGCTAACCGCCGTCAGCGGAATATCGGACGCTCGCATGAGCACCTGATAATACCCGTCCACCAGATCTAAGGCACTGTACACAGTACAGACCGCCATATTGTTCTGGAGGACATCCTTCCGAGGAATCGGAGTCTGCATGGGTACAGTAGATGCGTTCAGCTTGTTATACGCATGCACAATGCGCCACTTTCCGTTCGGTTTAAGAACATAAAAAGTGGGAGATGAGTGGGGAGACTTACTCTCCCGTACCATCCCTGCCTCTTCTTTCCCCTTGAAGAATGCGTCGATGACGTCGCATTGTTCCTTGGGGAGAGGCCACTACCTAGTGACGCAGTATTTGGTTCTGGGAACCAAATCAATTTCATGTCGGACTCCCCGATCCGGTGGTAACCCCATCGGCGGGTTGTCACTAATGACATCTCCAAATTACTTTAATAAGGAATGGTAAGGGTCCTCAGGATCCACGAGGATCTTGAGGCCGCTTCGGGCATTTAATGCCTGTTGGTTTTCACCAAAACTGACTCGTCCATCGTGGATGAGGAGTTCAACTCCTCTTCCGGACGCAACACGACGACCTCGTCGATTTCATCTGCTTTCAAAGCAGTCTCAAAATCGTTGAAGGACATCTCCTCCAACGACAGTTCGCGTACCCCAGGCAGCCGTTCCAGGATTACGCCTTCTGTGACAACACCTGTCACACTATTCAGCATCCTGTAGGACTGCTGACTACTGCCCTCGGGACTCATCCCGAGACCCAGATAGGGGGAGTCAATTGCCCCATCTACTGGAAGCGCCACGCGACTATCCACAGAGGTCTCTACCTCTACCACCGGTGACTCGCCGGTCTCGCCTATAACGGCGTAATCGGAATCATTTCCGACGCGTGAAAGAGACGAACTTCGGGTCTCTTCGCTTGTAAGCGCCTTGCGCTTAACCACAGGGGTCTCTACCCCTACCACTGGAGTCGCAACTTGTTCGCCGTACACGGCGTGGTCGGAATCAATTCCGACCTGTAGAAGAGACGAACTTCGGGTCTTTTCTCTAAGCGCCTCGCTCTTACCCTCAGAGGATTCCACCTCTATCACTGGCGACTCACCAGTCTCGCCTACATCGGCGCGGGGATTAACCGCCGAATCCCCCTCGTTAAGGAACTATTCCTTAACGCCACTGGGAATGATCGTTTCAGACATCCCAATCTATGGCATCTCACGCCAGAATCTCTTTTGCGATCGATCAAAGGTGGGTTCATGACTCGCCAATGCTTCACCCGACCGCGGGTGCGTTGAGCCAATGGACTTAGACTTCCAGTCTATCCATGGCTCGTGGCGTTCCAGCCACTTCATGCCCAGAATGAGGTCATACCTCGAGTCCAAATCCAGGACTAGGCAACGTCCTAAGCTGTCGAAGTCTGCATACTTCAGCTTAAGGTCAATCGAGACCTTGGGTACAGAAACCTGTACGCCCGTCGCAAGACGGACCGTGACAACGTCACGATAACGTGCCTCTAGGGCCTCGGCATACAGCCGACTCTTCTCCACAGAAGCCCGTCTGACATAATTGTCAGACGCTCCAGAGTCTATCAAGACTCTCCGAGGCTTATCAAAGCCTTTCACGTCCGCAAGGACTACCAGCAAACCTGGCTGGTACACCAACTCGGTGCTAGAAAACACCGCTTCCCTCGGGGCTTTGTGCTGTCGTCCCCTACCCTGGGGCTTAACAGCACTGAGGGGTCCCCCAGTAGGGCGCCCCGCACCTACTGGGAGCCGTCGTTTCCCGACGGCTTGGACAAGGGCTTTTTCCCCACCCTTAGTCCCTTGTAGCGAGTGTCTCGCTGGGGATTTTTCGGACATCTGTTCCGCAGATGATCCATGCTCCCACACAGGAAGCATCTCATTGGCACACGCCGCTGCAGCAAAGCCAAGGGCTCTGCCTCGAAGCTCTGTGAAAAAGAGTCCGAATGACTCTTAGCGGGAGGTTTCTCCTCCGCTTCGACCTGACTCAGGTCCATGGGTTCGGGACCCACCTTAGAGGAACGGAAGTTCCTCTCGGCGTTGAACGCCATCTTGAACGCCTCCCCCAGGGATTGGGGTCGGCATCGGAAGAGCTCCGAACGTGCTGGCCCTTCTCTCAGGCCTCCCATGAAGACGGGGATGGACACATCGTCCGAATACGCTTTCGCATACATCCCTGCCAACAGGGTCTTAAGTTCTTGGATATATGTTTCCAAGTCCCTAGTGCCCTGACGGCACCTCAGAAACGCCAGCTGATTCTGGAAAACCAGATCAGGCGTTGCGTACATGTCCATAAACTTCTGCTTAAGTATCTCCCAGGTAGGGAACACGTTCGTGACCGAGTCCAAACACGTAAACGCCCATGCACGGGCTTTACCCGTAAGATGGGTCAGCGCAAGTCCCACTTGCAAGTGATCAGTGATCACATTCGCTGTGGCGAAGGCCGTTTCGACCTCTCGTAACCAAACATTAATGTTATCACCTTTTTCCCCAGTGAATTCCTTTATCTTAAAGGACAATGGGGGACGCACCCCCGTGGAACGACCTCCACTACAGCTCGCCTCATGAGCGATGAGGTCATTTACCCTTGCCTTTACGGCCTCAAGGCCCTGCTCCACTAGGAGCTGCATACCCTTCTCAACCAGTAAGGGTAACAGCCTTTTAAAGGCTTCCTGTTGGACGAGAGTCAAACTATCCCAATCGTCCTGATCCATCCTTTGCAGAGGATGCCTAGTCTACCAACACAGGTGTTGGATTGACTACAAGTGCTACCAGATGTAGCCGGTGCGTATACGCACGGTGTGGCTAGCGCACAGAGGAAGATTTTCCTTAAAGCGGCGTTCGCCGCTACTTAGCCGATACGCCCTTATTAAGGGCTTAGTAGGAGAGAGCTCTCCTACTCGGGGCCAAGATTCCCGGGTTAGTTTACTCTAGCCTGTACTAGTGCCTTAACGGCAAGGCTCCCTTACAAAGGGTGTAGCTAAGGGGAGGGCTCCCCTTACGCTACGGCACTCACTACACGCACGACCGGTCGAGGTCGTGCGTCTGTACTACGGAGTGGAAAGTAAACTGAATATATATTTAATATGTAATTATTTAAACTAATATAAACTATATGTAACACTAAGTAGAATATTACTAATTCGTACCTAGCTAAAATGTAGTGTACACACCTGTGTACTGACACGTGGATGGCTGACACCACCACACCAAGGGCCCATGCGCTGATTGGTTAAAATAACCGAAGGTTCGAAACCTTTCAGCCCGGCCAATACTGGCCTTAACCGTGGTGTACCAATGTACACTAACACTCAGTGTTACCCGAATGTAACCCCGTTACAGCATGCCTACATGCCGGGGTGCATGGAATGCTTTTTCCACCGGCTTGGTAGCATACTTTGCTTTAATCTTATTGGGTATTTTCCCTCATTTTCCGTTCTTAAAGTCATAGAAACATCATAGGATATACATAGATCACGAAGCGGTTAGATAGTAAAGCGTGAAATGAACAAGAAACTCAGTACTATAATGCACTAAAAGAATTTCATGCCAAGCAAAGATTGGGTGAAAGTTCATCATAAGGACATTAATTTTCGCCCATTTCTAAAATATAACAGAAAAAAATGAGGGTTCGTGTGACCGTAGTCATTCCTTTGTGTTATACAAATGATTTTTCATTGAAACTACAGTATATCTACATTTATTCTGAAACAAAGGAAAAGAGCAATCTCGGACATTGCCTTCTCTTATCATTGCGAGATTTTTCAAACTCATTCAACGTGTTGCTTCGTCATAAACGAAGTTGCGCATTAGTCTTAGCAAGTGATTCTTGAATTACCCACAAGGTCGAAAAGGATGTTTTAGTTAATCCATTTGATGTTTGGACGTCCAAAAAATGCTCAATTTAACGTTAACTTGTTTGAGGACAATGTATTCATCCTCAATGACAGTTTATTTAGCTTGTGCACGTACGCATGCTGCGGTGAAGTTATTGTCACACAATATAGCCAGCCAGACTGACAACAAGCTTCGTGGAGTTTCTAAATCCATGAAGTTCAGTGAGCCCAAACTTTTTGCTCTCACAAAATTGTTTGATGTGCCAGTATTAAACAGCGCTCGGGGCACCAATGCTAAGAGAAGCCTACGTTCTCTCGCACGCAACTTTCTCCGGGGAAACAATGGGTGCTCAAGTAAGTACGCGCTTGCGAGATTTAGCTGGCGCGTAAAAATTTACGAAAAAAATGCGCAGACACCACTTAAGTCTCTGCCGGTTACAACGGAGTGTTGGAAGTCCATTTCTATGGACTCTGATTTTGGGCTTCCGCGGGTATTGATCTTTCTCGTCCGATTTATCAAAATGGTACATCTTATGTAGTGTCGGCGAATATCACTGCCACGCAAACAGCCGTGGTACTCTACTTTGCAAAAATACCATAAAATATAACCGGATATAGATCCGAGAGTTACACGACGTTTATGGCAAGAATCGCTCTCACCCAGTTGCACATGTCAACTGCTGACCATCCATAAACGAGTGCGTAAACAGAACAGATTCAATCGTGTTTTAGGTGATATGCTGCGTTTATACATGAATGCCTTCAAGCAAGGAAGTGACTTTCTGCCACTCACTGCGTTTGCAACCAACAACCCGGTGCATTCTTGAACTAATTTACGGTTCTACGTGAATGACATGCGGCATCCACGTATTTAAAATTACGCCAAATTTAAAAGGGGGGCCATTGAAATTTTGAGCTTATTGACGCAAAAGAAAGCCAAGTTGCAGCGGCAAGATTAAAAAAAATAGTATCTGCCGAAACGTTGAAAACCCGTACCTTGAAAATGCATATGCTGCACAAGTCACGATAAAAAACATTCTGCCAACAAAAATGTAGACGTTTTGGTATTATAGAGTTAATCTGTAATACGTTACGTTGAAGACTACTTTTGATAAGAAGAAACTAATCGCAGACAGAAGTGGACGAAAGGACCAAATTCGTTTAGAAGAGATGCATTAGTTATGTTATATTAGTGCCAACTTGCCTACACGTAAAAAGTGAATTGGCTATGGCATTGGGCTGATTAACCTACGTGTGAAATTCGCACGTTACCTGTTGTTTAAGCTCACTGGACTCTACGTTAAAAGGTAATGCCTTCACTTTAGATATCCCCGTAGCAATGTGCATCAACACCGCAATGTATTCCTACCTCAATACAGGCATCGTGGAGCCATTCCACTTTGCATGTTAACGAATGCTTAAGTAGCGCTTGCGCAAAGTTTTTACCTAGCGCAAGTAATCTTCAAACCCATTATTATTTTTGCCAACCAAAACATTCCAAGACTGTCAGGGGTTTCTTTATTCTCTCTCTTCTTTTCCTTATTACTTCCATCTGCAAAGTATAGATAATCGAAAACAAATTAATAAAGCCCGACGCCGACCATCGGTAGTTGGATCGAACTAGCGATCCAGGAGTCCACCTGGACATCGACATAAAATAGTTCGGTTTGTGATAATCCCCGCTTCCTGGCACAAGGGGCCAGGCAAAATCCATTTTGTGCGGGATACGCAGTTCTGCACGCACCATACTTGACGGAAGATATGATTCCGCATGTGTTGTTGTTGCAAAAGTGACTGACGTCACTACTTTGTTTGGCGCAGAGTCCTGGCCTGGACTGGACACCGGGTCTAGAAGCGCCTTTATCGCCTCTCGACTCTGCAAGAATCGGCCCTTTTTCATCGGACTCAGCGTCGCGTTGTGATACCTCACTACCGCTGTAGTTGTCAGACTCTAAATCGAAGTCGTCATAGAGATCTTTGTTTATCAGCTTCAACGAATGTAGACGCCTTAGCAGCGTCTGTATTGCATTCAAAATTTCATCCAGATCTATCTATCTATCTATCTATCTATCTATCTATCTATCTATCTATC
>CM047585.1:16441145-16452069 GCA_026184515.1 Peronosclerospora sorghi
AAGGCTGGGCACGATGGTGGTGGTCAGGTTGTCGATACAAATGTATTAGATTTCGAACTTGACTCCACCACAATGGTGCGCGTGCCCGGATCACTTGGTGATCGTGGATATCACCGCGAGGTGTCATCAAAGATTGAATTTGAAGATTTGAATTTGGAATCGTTCTGGAGAGGGCGTAAGGAAAGGCTATCACCTTACGTCTTCGTTCTCGATAAAGATGGCGTTGTCCGGTCTGGCCTGGTGGAGGACCAGATCGGGATTAATAATTTTTTTCCTCCCCAAAAGGCTCCCACCGGAGCCGATCGGGACTATAGCAAGTCCTGCTTTAGTCCGGGAAAGGATCAGGACCTTGGTCCTGATCCTATGTATATGCCTAAAAAAATTGATGGAAAATTAAAAGACGAAAAATACTTGGAGGCTGATCAGAACGATCTGACCAACCTCCCCAAGGTCCCCAAGGTCCCCAAGATTCCCAAGAAAGGGTTGGGATGCGGCCGACGAAGACGACCTCGAGGAAAAGTCGCAGGTCGGAGATGGAGGCATCACTGAAGAAGACCTAAACAAGATGTACTACATTTTTGAGCTGAAACGATTTGTTCGTTTTGACGTGGTCTTTCGGGTGTTGAACCTCCAGATCCCCGACCGTCTTCTCGGTCCCACTACCGAGCCGGTCCAGAGTGATCGCCCATTACTGTTGGTAAAAAACCTGGTGGCGATGTTGGCGGAGTTTGGCATTAAAATTCAGAACCCCGCCGATGTCCAAAAACTATTTGAACTTGAGACTTGAAGGCTGAAATCGTCGATGTCGACCTTCCACGACCATTTGGTCCCACTGGTGGGGGCGGTTCGCCGCCCAACTCCCACCGCAGCAGTGAAGGTCGCTGAAGCCTCCACAGCGCTTGTCGACATTGGGTCTGATGACGAATCGGTTTATCAGTCTCCACCGGCCTCTAACAGCTCATCAGAGTTGGAGACCGGTGTCGAGCGGATGACCATGGGGGTGGACCATGCCCAGCCTGAACAAAAAAGGGACATGCGGCAGCAAAGGGATGCTTGCCAGTCGGGGCTCCAGCGACCCCCACAGGCCTCAGTTCCGCAAAAGGAGGGTATCAACACGTTGCCCATGCCTCCAGCTAACGTCCAAGCCATGTTTGAGACGATGATGGAACGTTTCATGGAAGAACGGGTTAGACCACCTATATGCCCACATGTCCAAGACCGGTCTACCCGTCAAAGTGTCAATGTTTGCCGGGATGTAGATATGGAATCGGTAACATATATGGATAAGCCTACTCGAAGTGATAAGCAAGTCGGCAAAGGGAATCGCAAGCCGCAACCGGCCAGACCGCTTAGACCAAGCAATACAAGTGACTGTGACATGGAGTCGGTCGGCGGTCTTGACGACCACTGTGGGTCAGACGGTACGGGCGCTGGCAAGCCACGCAAGGCTAACCTAGCATCCACTATTGCTTACGACTTTGGATCTGCTGCGATTCCACGCATCCGTATGGCCGCGACGACCGACCTCAAGGACTTCACTGGCAAGGATGCTGATGAAGACCAGGCCCGGTCTTGGTTCGGTCGGGTCAAGTCTGCGTTCCTGCGAGACCAGACCCCGAAAAGTGTCTGATCTTCCGGGATTTGTTGAAAGGACCGGCTGCCAACTGGATCCAACAGTTAGGTCGGGATGTCCGGTCTGACGGGGACCAGCTATGTGCAGAGTTTGAAGGGCAATATTGTAACTCCGGATTTTCGAGTACCCGCAAGTATCACCATATGCAGTAGCGGAGCGACGAGACACCGATCGAGTATTTGCATCGGTTGAACGTGGCTGCACTTCGTGCCGGCATAACAATTAAAGAGAATAACCAGCCGAACGGTGCTGCTCTGGAACATGTGTTCACTACATTAGTACCCTGGACGATCAAGAACTGGCGGACCAGCTTACTCTGCTGCGTCTTAGGGACGCGGGTGAAGTTGAACAGACTCTACGGACGCTACAGCAGTCGCGTAGCATGAGGTCGAAGAGTGCTGGTGGATCAGGTCGCTACCGATCCAAGACCCAGACCCAGAACGATCTGGTCAAGAAGCCCTGGACCAGACGGAGCCGAGCGGTCAAGGCGATCGTAGCCAAAGATAGCACGGTATCGGAAGGGGAAAGTGGAAGTCAATACAGCCAGGAGTCGTCGGATGAAGACCAGTATCGTTACGTCTATGTTGCGGGACCTGCCCCGAAGACCAGGTCGAAGTCCGACCAGGTAGACCGGGAGGGAAAGAACGGAAGCAAGTCCGATCCGGACCGACCTCGTCAGAAGTGCTCCCACTGTGGGTCGAGAAAACATGATGGCCCAAACTGCTGGAAGAAGATGGTGTGCAAGAAGTGCTAGAGACGCGACCACCCGACTGACCACTGCCTCTTCGTATGCAAGTCATGTGGAGAGATCTACGAGGCCGGCCATAGCAAGATTGAAGAATTTTTTTAACATGATACGCAAGTGGCACGTGCCGGACAAGCACGCGGGGATGCTGCCGCCGAACGCAGAAAAGATGTTAAACTAGAACGCTCGCCAGGTTGGAATCTGGATCGAGCCGAGCGTTCTACGGTTCACATCTATGCATATGTCGGCAAGGAGGATAAGACCGACAATACACGTTCTATTCAAAATTGCGTCGACCGAGACCATCCGGTCTACAGTCTGAAGACCGATGAGTACTCCCGAAATAAGGTGGTTATGCAGTTGGACTTGCTGCCTGGAGAATCCCGCGGATATGGAAGTATCACGCGCCTGATAAATGGTTCAAGCAGGCGAAAGCCTGTGGCAAGACTAATAACCAGAAGGCGACGATGTTGTTCGACTCTGGAGCTGAAGTCTCGATAATCGACTCCGCCTTTGCTCGTAAGGTCGGATGTCGTATAGACGATATCCAGAGACAAGAATGCGTCGGGATCGGCGAAAACTCTTATATGACCGAAGGAATAACGCGTGTGAAAATTACTTTGTCGGGATCGCTGGTCTACTTTTTCAGCGCTTGGGTTGGCAAGTTGGCTGGTCAGGACGCTTTACTAGGTATGGATTTCATGGTCCCAGCTGTTATTCGCCTAGACCTGTCACATGGAGTGCTTACGCTCCCGGATGAGGTCCAGGTCCAGTTGGCAGGTCGAAGACCTCTGTATGGTTCGTATACCGATCTGGTCCGGTGGGACCAAGACCTCACTATCTCAGTTGGTCGGTCTGCCGATACCCCGGTTGAGAAAGGTTTTCGTTCGAGGAAGTTGTGGTTGACCAGGGGCGATCGGTGGGTCTCGACCTTCGTAAAGGGTGCTGGTCGACGTGATTTTGTCCGTGTTACCAATATCGGTGACAAGCCGCTGACACTGGACAATAACACTATTGTCGGCATGTGGTTAGCAGAAGGGAAGGTACCAAGGAAGATGGGGTTCGTCTCGATTCGGTCGAGGCGGTATGTCGAGTGGCAAAACCTGGCGTACCAATCGACCACCGATCTTATCAGCGATGATGGGTCGGTGGAAGAGTACACCTCACCTATAGTGGAAAGACCAAGTTATGTCACCCCCAAAAATATGTTGGTCCGAAGAAAGGCGCCGCAGTCACCAGGAACGGTGGACCATCAAGTAGACGAGCCAAGGTTAGTCAACGTGGTGTCAGCACAAGACCAGGCGACAGCGGAGCAAGAAACGGAAGAAGGGGAACATGAAATTGCTAGGTCGGACCATGACGGTATTCCTAATCAGACCGATATCAGTGAAGGACAGCCCGTTGATCAAGACCAGGGGCGTTCAGCCGGTCCAGATAGTCTAGGTGATATCGCCCCAGAAGATGAACAAGTCTGTATACATAAAGGAGGGGAACAGTACAGTCAGGAGCTGGAAAGCCAAATGGCAGTCCTCCCTGAAGTGTCTGCCGACTCTCCCGAAGTTACAATGGATGCTTTACAAGTGGGTGATCAAGACCTTAACAGTCCAGACCAGATCGAGCAGTTCAAGAATATCATATGGAAGAAAAGACATCTGCGGATCGGAAAGGGCAACGCCTTACCACCTGCAGCCCGTGGTGCGATTTGTGATATTGATGTTGGAGATGCCAAGCCGATTGCCCAGCGATGTCGACGCGTGGCGCCACAGTACCGTGAAAAGCTTTCTGATCTCATTAAAGGACTGTTGGTCACCAAGATTATTAGACCGTCGACCTCGCCATGGGCCTCGCCGATCGTAATTGTTATCAAGAAGAACGCCGTTGAGATTAGACTGTGCATAGACTATCGGCTGGTAAATCGGTTGACTAAACTCATGGTGTACCCGATGCCGCTGATAATTGATCTGTGGAAGACCTCGACAAGACCTTGTGGTATTGTTCGCTAGATATGGCAAGTGGATTTTGGGTGGTCTCGATGACTGATCGAGCCCGTGAGATTTCCGCATTTGTGACACCGTTTGGTCTTTTCGAGTGGAATCGTATGCCGTTCGGTATGAAGAACGCACCCCAGATCTATCAAAGGCTGATAGACAACGCATTGTACGGACACTTCAAGATCAAGACCGATCGTGACCCTGTGGAAAATTGTGATGTGTTTAGAGAGGGTGAACCCGATCGGAAAAGAAGACCGTCCGTTCTAGGGAGGCGATCGTACATCAACGACATTCTGATACCTTCTCGTCATGGAACGATCTGTGCGAGAAGGTTGAACGATTGTTGGAGACATGCGACCGCTGGAACCTATCTATCAGTGCCGTGAAATTTTTTTGGGGTATGTCTAAGGTCGCCTATTTAGGCCATATGGTCTCGAACAATGGTCTAGAGGCTAATCCTAAGGACCTGGATTCGCTGAGTAACCTCCCATTCCCCAGATCGCTGAAGGCAATGCAGTCCTTCCCGGGAAACTCGAATTATTATAGCCGATTCATTGAAGACTTTGCTATCTACGCGGCTGTGCTGTACGAGCTCCGGGAAGTTGACTATCATATGTTGCGCGGAGAAGACCGGGCAACTTTACAGGAGGGCGCCGACTCTGGTCTTGCTGCAGTTTGTCCAAAAGTGGAGGCCAAAGAGCATATGAAGCGTGCACAGTTTGCCTTTGTTATGTTGAAGGTTAAGATCGCGACGGCACCGATTCTCAAGCATTTCGCTCCCGAAAAAGTGCCGACCATTATCGTATATGCCAGTAAGTGGGCTATCTCGGCCACTTTAGTGCAAGATCACGATGGTGTGTATCATCCAGTCACGTTTACGAGCCGGACGCTAAAACCAAATGAAGTGAACTATGGAATTGTCGAGAAAGAAGTGCTGGCGTTGCTACGAATTTTGGATGTGTGTTACAACCTGCTGGTCGGCCGACCTATAAAGTTTCTGTCAAGACGGTCTACTTTGTCCTGGCTATTATCAGTCAATGGGATGGACGGACGTCTAGGCAGATGGTCGGCGGTCTTGTAGCAGTGGCCCTCGAGGTCGTTAAGTGCACCGGGGGAGAGGAAGAGATACTGGGCACATTAGCTGCCAGTATCACCCCTCGGTCTGAAGTGGACGAGGCATTGATAGCGATTGCCCCGAGGAAGCAACCTCGGCAGTCAGTTTCGAGACCGCCACCAACCGTCGACCATGATAAAGATCTCTTGGTCTTAAGTTTTGACGGATCGGCAAGCGTGAAGAAGAATGTCGGCGCCTATAGTGCCATATTGTGGAAGTTGCCACAATGGTCTATATTTGCAGCCGCTGCCAATTTCACGCCGGATATTACTGTTAACGAGGCGGAGTACCGAGGTCTACTTCTATGTATGGACCTGCTGTAGTCGCAAGAGAAGGGGCGAGTCATCATATGTGGTGACTCCAACCTAGTGATCAGACAGATCACCGGAGAGATCGACTGCAAGGCTCCACGACTACGGACGCTAAATGATCGAGTAATGAAGGCATTGAAGGACCACCCCAACCACGATCTATTGCACGTGAAACGGGACTGGAACAGAAGCGCCGACTACCTCGCGACCAAGGCCATGCGAGACCAGACCGGGGATACGATCACCGAGAAGGCCGCTCTGGATGAATTGATGAATATAAACAGGCTTCCAGAAGTGATCGGACCCAAGAACGACCCAGTACAGGTGCATGTGATGGTCGCGACTAGATCGAAATCTCAGAAGTCTCGCCGACCGTTCCCGAAGGAAAGTTTGAACGAATACGCAGTGCAACAGTTAAGGATGGAACGGATACTCAAGGCGCAGGACGAAGAAGAGTGGATCGTCAACCTGAAGACCTACCTGCGTGGTGAACTGTCCAAGTTGACGAACGATCAAGCAAAAGAGTGCATCAAGATCGCGGATAGCTACGAAGTGGATGAGGATGGTTTATTGTATTACTGCCGCGATGCCGACCAAGACAGTGCAGACCGGGACCGACTGGCGAAATTAGTGGTCCCCGAGTTGCTGCAGCCGTATGTCCTTCATCACTATCACGTGAGTCTAGAAGGGGGACATCAGGGCATAGGCAGGACCTATCACAAGATCAGGTCCCACTTCCTCTGTAGAGGTCTTTTCCGCAGTGTGCAGAAATACGTGGGATGTTGCACGTATTGCGAGACCGGAAAGGGTAGACCGATAATCAAGGGGCGATCGCCCGGAAACATCGAATCTACCTACCCTTTCCAGGTCATAGCGATGGACCACATACCGTCACTGCCTAGATCGACGCGCGGCAACACTGAGCTGCTGATCTGGGTAGACCTGTTCACCGGTCTAGTTATTGCGAAGGCAAGTGCATCTCGGTCTGCGGAGCAGATCGCCCAGAGCTACGAAGAATGTGTGTTCCGAAGATTCGGCGCCAGCGAGGTCATCAGGCACGATCGGGAACCCGGTGTTATGGCCGAGGTTTTCCGGTCGTTCAATAACATGCTGGGCCAGAAACAGAGTGCGACGATGGCATATCGTCCGCAAGCAAATGGGTCGGCGGAACGCATGGTGCAGACCATAACGAGGGCGATCAAGATGTACGTTGCTGACCCAGACCAGCGAGATTGGGACAAGTATGCAGAAAGGCTGGTGTTTGCACTCAACTTGTCGAGCGATCGGGTCCGAGGAGAAACGCCTTTTTATCTGACATATGGATGGGACCCTCGGTCAACACTGGAAGCTGCGATACCTATCGGTTGCACCCGGACCCGCGATCTCGATGCTCGACGCTGGCGCATGCAGGTCAAGAAACACTACCAGCATGCAAAAGAAGTCGTCAACGAAAAGCTGCGTCAGGCCACACAAGACCGGGCAGACCGGACCAATGACCAGGTCCGACTCCACGGTATAGAACCAGGGGCGAGGGTATGGCTATACCTAGACCGAGTGAAAGAGGGCTATGCGAAGAAGCTGGCTCACATGTGGCACGGCCCTTTCCGTGTTGCCGAGCTGATTGGTGAGCACGCTGCCCGTCTAGTAACAACTGGTACAGATTACAAGGTCTTCCCGATCGTGCATGTGTCCAAGTTGAAGCTGGTCCGAGAATTTCCGGATCGACCCAAAACTCCCTGTCTGGTTGACGAAGAAAAAAGATTTGATTTCGATGAAGCGATACTGCCGGAGGACAGTTGGGAACGACCATTAGAGGAAGACGATTTTGAAGTGGAGAAGGTCTTGGATGTTCGGTCGACCAAGAAGACCAGGTTCGGTCGGACTCACCGAGAGTACCTGGTCCGATGGAAGGACCATGATGAATCAACTTGGGTTGACGAGCTCGACTTCAATTGCGGGGCTCTTCTACGAGAGTTCGAACGAGAACGAGTCAGTCGTAATCGCTTCGCAGTGATGCAGACCCATGAAGACCAAGACCAAGACACGCAGTGGCATCGGTCGGTCTAGACCGGTGTGAAGATGTGGTAGGTCCGGAGTTGATGTGAAATTGTGATGAACTGTGACGGATTGGAATAGCAAAATGATGAATGTGATGACTATTTTTCGTGATGGGAGTGGAACTGTTTACGATAATGTGTTCGGTGAAACTATGGAGAGAGTGGTAAAATTAGCTCGAGTGATTTGACGATCGGACATATGAAAAGAAATGATGACATGTATTACGAGTTATCTGGTCGACTACCTACGACTTTACTTGCTATCGCCCCACAGACGGCCGATGACCATTGACGGATGATGTTCCACTTGATCCTGAAACTGGTTACGCCAGGGGTCCTCCCGGTCAAGCTGGACCAAAGCATCCTTGAGGTCCGCGACCGGCTCAGCGCAATCAATACCGGGGTATCATGTGCCGTCGTCGGCCAGCAGTCTGGTCTTCTCAACACGACGCCTTGGCATGTGGAGGAACACCGGGTACAAGAACACGTCGACGTCACACTCGCGAGATCGCATCCCGTCCAAAATGTACTGGCACAGGGATTGCCAAGCCTCTCCCGCTCGAATTCGACGTCGCTTGCGCTTGCTCTGGAACGTCGTCAGGCCCGGATCTTGTCGCACCCGGTCGGGAGAAAGCACCAAGTACTGGGACGCTTCCCAAATTGCTTGGCCGTGGATCCTGTTGAAATTCTTCACCCGGCCTAGCAAAGTGCCGATCCATGGAGTCAAGTGGAACACAAGTCCTATCTTGGAGTGTTCGAAAATTTTCCATGGTGCATCGCCGTATAGGCGGGAGATCTGCGCCGACGTAATCAAGTCCGCCCTCCATGCAGACGCGGCAGGGGTTTTCTTGGCCGGTGGAAAAAGCCAGGAGTCCGGGAGAGAGAAAGACCGGGCCAGAAGCTGCTTGGTCAGGGTAGACCGGCGTAAACAGCCGATTTGCCCCGACGACCACGGCCAAGTGACTTCAAACGTCCGCGGCGGAAGGGAGCTGGTGTCAACCGCCATGTTCTTTAATAGGGCGTACTTGTGAAGTCCGGATGTCCCGGGGAGAACCGAAGGCGCCGGCGTCGCGGATGTTGATACTGGTGCAGCGTCACTTGGCAGAACGGTCTTCTGCTCTGACCCCACTGTCGACGTCACTTGGACGAAACTGTCACGCAAATTCGTTTGTGGTTTGGACTGGATGGGGACCATGAACTCGGAATCGCCGGACCCTTCGCTGGAGTCCTCCTCAGACGAGACCCCTGTGTGATGGATGCGACTTGCAGTACAGCGCAAGGGCGATCGACTTTCCGAGGGGCTGTAGATGTCGTCCATGTCCGAGTCCGAGTCCATGAGAAGCGCCTGTGTCTTGGATCGCTTATGGGACACTGCACGCTTCCCCCCGATTCCGGGTCCGCGATCAGTGCCCCGCGCCCTCGAGCTACCCGGCGCGTCCGCGCTCTTCTTTGATTTTGGTGTAATTTCGGGATGCTGAATATCAGTCAATGAGCGACGTCGGTCTTGGTCCTGCTTCAAGCCGTCTTGGTCTTGCCCCGAGGCGACTAAGGTTGCCGATGCAGACCAATCTACGCTGGAGGAAGCAGTCGAACACGGAGGTAGCAAGTTCATCAAGCGCTGGCGGCACTGGTCTAGTGCCACCTGACGACGACCCGACTCTTGCGTCCAAGCGTCGTATCTGTCTTGACAGGACCGGACCTTCCCGGTCTGGTCTTGAATCGCCATTTGCAACTCGGCAATGCGTCGCGCGAGGTCGTTGCCTTGCATGCGCAGTGAAGTCGCGTCAAACTGACCGTCCAGCCGCTGCCGACGAACAAGTGCAAGTTGATCCCGGAGATGGGACTGATGAGCCTCCATACGGGACAGCTCATGGCGCGCGCTTATCAGCTCCTCCAAAATGTGTCGGAGCTGGTCAACATCATCGCCGGACTGCCTATCGGCATCAACCAAGGCACCTATTGCCTGGACTACGCTGGGAGGGATGAGAGCTAAAGAAAAACGAGGGTCACGAAGAGTACAAGATAAAGATCAAAGATGTACACCTCGTGTTGCCTGGTGGGCCACCTGGGTCCTGAGACGCATGTTTTCTGCGAGCATATCCTGCATCCGCGTGTCGGCTTCAGTCTGACACCCTTACCATGAGGAGAGTTACATGGACTGCCAGAACGAGCCGACCGGACAGTTGAAGCAATGTGGAGCGACTCGGCATATAGAGTTTTTACAAGAACAAGCGTCAAGAGGAAGCATAAGAGGATCGAGTGCAGTAAAGTAAGTACCTGGCGCAGGTGTCGAAGATGGATGGTCCATGGTGAAGAAGTGTGAGTGACCAAGGTCCAGTTGGTCGAGTGATGGGTGAGTCAGACCGTTATCGTTGTGCGGCACGGTCGGACTCAGGGGCGGCTGTGGTGAAGTGTACCACAAGTTTGGTCACTTTTGGTCAAGGCAGTTGGTCGAATTTCGGATTGGTCTAAACAAGGGGGGCTTTTCAGCCTATCAGACTCAAGAAGTGTCAAGAACGCAAGTTTTGGTGAGTCACCCGACTTTGGGTATTTTACATATTTTTGTGGGGGTACATTTAGGGACTATAGGGTAGTAGTATTTTAGTTGTGTTTTTACTTTTAGGACAGAGGTTATACCTTTAAGTAAGGAAATCTTTTAGCTTTCGGATAAGTGGCTGAAACCTCTTCTGGTCTTGGTTCACACCACAGCTAGGGGTCTCCGTTCTTCCCTTTTCGTACACTAGTCGCCTCCGCTCGCCGCGGAGTGTTTGGGGGCAGAGGGTTGAATTATCCCCTCTCGTATATTATACCCGGTCTGGACGCGCCGCACGCGCACTTTGGCCACCGGAAGTCCCTCGACGGGAGTACGATTTGGCGATCTCGACACTTTAACTCAAGTACGTTTGGAACGTGCTATTCACTGGATTGGTCTTTACGTGGAGATATCGTTTGTGGAGTTTCACGGGCATATTGGGTCTTCACGTGGACATATTGGCTCATTGGAACATTGGTTGGAGTTTAGACCGGTTTTGGTCTTCTCTCATATTGGTCAGGGGCTAGACCGGTTGATTGG
>CM047585.1:16462014-16511512 GCA_026184515.1 Peronosclerospora sorghi
TGAGGAATCTAATTCGGTTGCAGTGCTCCTAGTCTAGGCTCGTTTTTTCGTGTCTTTGATGGAATGCGGTGCGTCCCTAAAAGGACAATTGAAGTAAAGTATCGGAAGAACTGTTCCATCAAAGAAGGGTACTTCTCGGGAAGTTGGTCCGGTTCAATATACTGAATTAATGAAACAATAGAGCCAAGTCGAAAGAGTGTTGACGGGTAAATCCGTTCTCGAACCTTTTTAGTCGAAGTTTACCTGCAACATGATTTCTTCGTACCAACCAAATGGCACATATATTACACGTGAAAACTGAATCATGACAGCAAGATTACTTTTAGATTAATTTTTGGGCGTTGTAATTGACACTTTTACATGTAAACTCATTTGTTCATTTCAGTAGAAAAAAGCAACTTAATAGAATATTATCTGTGTTAGGGATACAAATATTGGCTAAAACCTCAACTTGTGATATTTAGCTGTTTTCCAAGTGTATCGTAATACGAAAGCTCGCATAATTCTCGATTGTAAAATAATAGACTTAATCGGTATCCAAATATTGAGGTGCCCCGATAGTTCAACAATAAGTACATTCATAGAGCTATTATAAGCAGCTAGACAAAAGACAGTCAGTCGCACCAGAAGCCTAATGACCAATCAATGTAGGCTAAGAAATGGATAGTAATAGTGGTTTTTAATTTGGGCGCCTTTAGAATTTTAGTCTAGTGCTGCAATTTGCTACATCTAATATTGCAGAAGAACAAGACAATGTGATAGACACGAGTATTAATTGTATAGAAAGGCATGTCCGCAGCGAGATTTTCTTGGCATTCTCTCTCCTTGTCGGTAGATTTCCTTATTAAAAAAGTGATGAAGATAACGGCCGAACGTGAATTTGGTGTTCATGATTATTCGGCAACGCCCACAGAATTTTAGACCAACCCTAAATTCACTGATAAAACCCTAAATCCACTGATAAAACCCTAAATCCACTAATCGCGTTATCATGTTCACGTGATCATCCATTTGTGTCTAACAGCCACGAAAATTAGGTGTGGGGAAGACGGAACTGACCGGCGCTAACTTCAGCATCTCAAAAAGATGGGCAATCGTAAATCCACTTTAAAGATATGTTTGGATCTGTGTATTCATCAACATCTCAGTGATTTCACGCGCTATGTTATCGCCTGACTCCATGGGTACAACTAGTGTCTCTCGTAGCATTACTATCCAGAGGAACGTACTATATTAGTATAATTAAACAAAAAAGGGCGGACATATTATAAGCGCTTTATTATGGGGTGTACCTAGCAAAGGGTTTGTGTGCATAGCAATTCTCTTTAAATAACTATTTCCACCCTTGTCGGACAAATCACAACCGATGAAAAAACTTGACTTATATAAGTAGATTTATTAAATGAAGAAAGTATGTAAATCTATTATGGTCCCTGCAGTAGCACGGAAAATGTCCGATGATCCGAATCCATGGGATCAAGATGCAGGTCTGCCTTGAAAAGTCTGCAGGATATAGAGCTTCATCGCGTTCAAGAGAAGTCATTAAGCGGCAAACGGAGTAATGCGAAGAGTTTCAACCAGTTTTTCAGTAGACTAATAGGGAGTTTCGGGTATTCCGATCTTTCAGAGAAATTATATTGAGCCGATCTTTAGAGGCAGGCAAATATTTCATCCAGCCTAATCGGGCGCCCCTCCCCTCTTTTTTATTCTCCGTACTGGACTCGCAAAATTAGGCACCCTGCCACGTCCAAGCGTAAGAATTTGTTGCCTGTTTGGTTTCTTTATCTTGTTACCGTTGCGAGTTAGATTACGCAGCTAGCAAACCTCCATATTTTTGTTATACCGGTTAGCATACGACTTAAACACGCGGCGAAAAAGGATAAGAGTACATGGATATGTGTACATAGACAATCCTCTCGAGCATGGCATTCTGAATAAATTATACATTCCATATCGTGATAGTGTCTTTAGTATGTATACTACTCGATTTCTAGTTTAATAAAATAATCGTTTTGCCCGCTTTTTTGCGTTTTTTTGGCTAACGGCATTACCAGTTACAATCCGCAAGCACCGAGTGTTCAACTGGCGTGCTATCCCGCCCTTTTGCTGACAGAGGGGTGTTTTATCATTAAATTGGAACAGTTTATTGGTTCCTCTTGATTGTGATACGTGTACGATAGTGGTAACAATGTATCATCCGAAAATGATTGAACACGTGATCATGATCACGTGATCAGTGGATTTAGGGTTTTATCAGTGGATTTAGGGTTTTATCAGTTGATTTAGGGTTTCATCAGTGGATTTTGGGTTTTATCGTTATTTTAGGGCTCGTCGAATTTTATCAGTACAAGTAGGTGGTATATACTACTCCGTTTTTGGTCAATGAATCCAGAATCTAATCTATATCAATTGAATTGGATAAAATGATTAAGTGCAACAACTAATATCAAATAATCATGTCATATATATCATTTTGTCTTAATCTAAAAATTCTGGAAATTTCTCATGTTGATGATAGTATGCACGAGCGTCCAAGTTTTCCCACGCTTTTAAAGATATCCCGTAATACTCAAATAGTTAACATTTTACTTCGTATTTGGGAATGAGTTTGTTTTCCATCAATCATCTGTTATTTTGTACTGAAAAATATAGATATGTTCGCATGAGCCAAAAAGTGTTATAAAGAATCGAATGTTCTCTTTCGGCATCTCATTGTGGTGAAGTGAAAAAGAAAGTATGTTTTGTGGTGAAGTGAAAAAGATAGTATGTTACCAATTTATACCGGTATAAATTGATCAAATACTTTTTTTTCCACTTCACCACAGCCGAACTGGAGTCTGGTTGTGACGGGGTTACATTCGAGTAACACTGAGTGTTGGTGTACATGAGTACACCACGGTTGAGGTCAGTATTGGCCGGGTTGAAAGGTTTCGAACCTTTGGTTATTTTAACCAATCAGGGCATGGGCCCTTGGTGTGGTGGTGTGTCAGCCATCCACGTGTCAGTACACAGGTGTGTACACTACATTTTAGCTAGGTACGAATTAGGAATATTCTACTTAGTGTTACATATAGTTTATATTACTTTAAATAATTACATATTAAATATATTCAGTTTATATTTCACTCTTTCATACAGACGCACGACCTCGACCGGTCGTGCGTGTAGTGAGTGCCGTAGCGTAAGGGGAGCCCTCCCCTTAGCTACACCCTTTGTAAGGGAGCCTTGCCGTTAAGGCACTAGTACAGGCTAGAGTAAACTAACCCGGGAATCTTGGCCCCGAGTAGGAGAGCTCTCTCCTACTAAGCCCTTAATAAGGGCGTATCGGCTAAGTGGTGGCGAACGCCGCTTTAAGGAAAGTCTTCCTCTGTGCGCTAGCCGCACCGTGCGTATACGCACCGGCTACATCTGGTAGCACTTGTAGTCAATCCAACACCTGTGTTGGTAGACTAGGCATCCTCTGCAAAGGATGAATCAGGACGATTGGGATAGTTTTACCCTCGTCCAGCAGGAAGCCTTTATATAATAATTTTTGAAATCACGACAGGGGGATAAATAGAAAAAGGCTGTTACCCTTAACGGGGGAAGAAGGTAGGAAGCTCCTAGTGGAGCAGGGCCTTGAGGCCGTAAAGGCAAGGGTGAATGCCCTCATCGCTCATGAGGCGAGTTGCGGTGGAGGTCATTCCACGGGGGTGCACCCTCCATTATCGTTTAAGATAAAGGAGTTCACCGGAGAGAAGGGTGACGACCTTTATGTTTGGTTGCGAGAGCTCGAAACGGCCTTCGCCACAGCGAACATGACCACTGATCACTTGCAAGTGGGACTTGCATTGACCCATCTTACGGGCAAAGCCAGTACATGGGCGTTTACATGCTCGGAATCAGTCAAGGACGTGTTTTCAACATGGAAGTTCCTTAATCAGAAGCTTATGGACATGTACGCAACGCCTCATCTGGTTTTCCAGAATCAACTAGCGTTCCTGAGGTGCGGTCAAGGCACTAAGGACCTGGAGGTTTATATCCAGGAGCTTAAGACCCTGTTGGCAGGGATGTACGCGAAAGCGTATTCGGACGATGTGTCCATCCCCGTCTTCATGGGAGGCCTGAGAGAAGGGACAGCACGTTCAGAATTGTTCCGATGCCGACCCGAATCCCTGGAAGAAGCATTCAAGATGGCGTTCAACGCCGAGAGGAACTTCCGCTCCTCTAAGGTGGGTCCCGAACCCATGGACGTGAGTCAGGTCGAAGCGTAGGAGAAACCGCCCGCTAAGAGTCACTCTGACTCTTTTTCACAGAGCTTCGAGGCAGAGCTCTTAACTATGTTGCAGCGTCGTGGGCCGATGAGATGCTTCCTGTGTGGGAGCATGGATCATCTGAGGAACAGATGTCCGAAAAATCCCCAGCGAGACACTCGCTACAAGGGACCAAGGGTTGGGAAAAAGCCCTTGTCCAAGCCGTCGGGAAACAACGGCTCCCACTAGGTGCGGGGCACCCTACTGGGGGACCCCTCAGTGCTGTTAAGCCCCAGGTACGGGACGACAGCACAAAGCCCCGAGGGAAGCGGTGCTCTCTAGCACCAAGTTGGTGTACCAGCCAGGTTTGCTGGTAGTCCTTGCGGACGTGAAAGGCTTTGATAAGCCTTCGAGAGTCTTGATAGACTCTGGAGCGTCTGACAATTATGTCAGACGGGCTTCTTTTGAGAAGAGTCGGCTGTATGCCGAGGCCCTAGAGGTACGTTCTCGTGACGTTGTCACGGTCCGTCTTGCGACGGGCGTATAGGTTTCTGTACCCAAGGTCTCGATTGATATTAAGCTGAAATTTGCAGACTTCGACAGCTTAGAACGTTGCCTAGTCCTGGATTTGGACTCAAGGTATGACCTCATTCTGGGCATGAAGTGGCTGGAACGCCACGAGCCATGGATATACTGGAAGTCTAAGTCCATTGGCTCAACGCACCCGCGGTCGGGTGAAGCATTGGCGAGTCATGAACCCACCTTTGCTCGATCGCAAAAGCGATTCTGGCGTGAGATGACAGAGATTGGAATGTCTGAAATTACCATTCCCAGTGGCGTTAAGGAAGAGTTCCTTAACGAGGGGGATTCGGCGGTTAATCCCCACGCCGTGAAAGGCGAGACTGGTGAGTTACCTGTGGTAACTCCAGTGGTAGGGGTAGAGACCCCTGTGGTTAAGCGCGAGGCGCTTCCAAGCGAAGAGACCCGTAGTTCGTCTCTTTTGCACGTCGGAAATGATTCCGACCACGCCGTTATAGGCGAGACTGGTGAGTTACCTGTGATAAATCCAGTGGTAGGGGTAGAGACCCCTGTGGTTAAGCGCGAGGCGCTTCCACGTGAAGAGACCCGTAGTTCGTCTCTTTCGCACGTCGGAAATGAATCCGATTACGCCGTTATAGGCGAGACCGGCGAGTCACCGGTGGTAGAGGTGGAGACCTCTGTAGATAGGCGCGTGGCGCTTCCAGTAGATGGGGCAATTGAATCCCCCCATCTGGGCCTCGGGATGAGTCCCGAGGGAAGTAGTCAGCAGTCCTACAGGATGCTGAATAGTGTGACAGGTGTTGTCACAGAAGGCGTAAGCCTGGAACGGTTTCCTGGGGTAGGCGAATTGTTGTCGTTGGAGGAGATGTCCTTCAACGAATTTGAAACTGCTTTGAAAGCAGATGAAATCGACGAGGTCGTCGTGTTGCGTCCGGAAGAGGAGTTGAAGTCCTCATCCACGATGGACGAGTCAGTTTTGGTGAAACCAAACAGGCATTAAATGCCCGAAGCGTCCTCAAGATCCTCGCGGATCCTGAGTACCCTTACCATTCCTTATTAAAGGAATTTGGAGATGTCATTAGTGACAACCCGCCGATGGGGTTACCACCGGATCGGGGAGTCCTACATGAAATTGCTTTGATTCCCGGAACCAAATACTGCGTCACTAGGCAGTGGCCTCTCCCCAAGGAACAATGCGACGTCATCGACGCATTCTTCAAGGGGAAAGTAGAGGCAGGGATGGTACGGGAGAGCAAGTCTCCCCATTCATCTCCCACATTTTGTGTTCGTAAACAGAACGGAGAGTGGCGTATTGTGCATGCGTATAACAAGCTGAATACAGCTACTGTACCCATGCAGACTCCGATTCCTCGGAAGGATGACCTCCATAACAATATGGCGGGCTGTACTGTGTACAGTGCCTTAGATCTGGTGGACGGGTATTATCAGGTGCTCATGCGAGCATCCGATATTCCTCTTACAGCGGTCAGAACGCCTAGTGGCATGCTGTGGGAGTGGCTTGTTATGCCACAAGGTCTTTGAAATGCACCAGCGACTTTCAATCGCTTGGTGACTCAACCCTTCCGCCCTCATAGGAAGTACGCTCAGACGTACTTCGACGACATATTCGTCCATAGTCGTGCGGAAGGAGACTCGTCTGATGTTCAGACGGATCTGATACACCTTCAAGCAGTGCTCGAATGTATGCGAGAGCATAAGTTATATGCAAACGCATCCAAATGTATACTTGGTGCTGAGGAAATTCCTTTCCTCCGATGCTTCATCGGTAAGGATGGAGTGCGGGCGGATCCCGCGAAGGTGATAGCCATTGTGTAGTGGCCTTCGCCTGTAAATCTTAGAGATTTACGGAAGTGGCTTGGATTAGCCAACTATCTCCACAAGTACAGCGAGAACTACGCTGAAATGGCGAAGCCATTGACCGACCTTCTTAAGAAGGATGTTGATTGGTGTTGGGAAACTGAACACCAAAACGCTTTTGAAGCGGTAAAGGGGAGCTTGTTAAAAGCCCCCCGTTATTGCTCTCCCAGATTCTGGGAAACCATTTAGTGTCGTCTGCGACGCCTCCGATTTCGCAATCGGATGTGCTTTGTTACAAGCAGACGATGCGGGACGGGAATGCGTGATTGCGTTTGAGTCGAGGCAGCTTAAATCTGCGGAACGGAATTATCCCGTTCATGACAAGAAGCTACTTGCAATGAAGTATGCTCTTGTCAAATTTAGGGTTCACTTACTCGGCTCAAAGCCGTTCGTGGTTTATACTGACCACGCGTCCTTACGGACAGCGACAAAGTCGCCTCATCTCTCGCAACGGATGGCCCGTTGGCTTTCCTTCTTTGCGGAGTACAACTTTGAGGTTAAGTATAAACCTGTCAAGCAGAACGTGCTTGCAGACGCGTTATCGCGTCGTCCCGATTACGAGCTCGCTCACGCGACATTCGTCACCACATCTGTGGTGGATCTCATACGCCAGGCGTATGAGAAAGACCCACAATGTACGGCGCTTATCCGCGCGTTAGGTGAAAAGGGTCTTGGCTCGTCTGAGCCAACCTTGTCAAGTCGAGCGAAAGCTCGTTTACACCGTTACAGGTACTGTGACGGTTTGCTCTTTTATAGCACGAGCGCGGAGGACACTCCGCGGGTGGTAGTTCCTCATAATGAGGAACTGAAGTATAGAGTCCTCTTTGAGGCACATGACTCCCCTACCGGGGGTCATTTAGGTCGGGATAAGACCTACAGCGCTTTAAGCGCTTTGTATTGGTGGCCCAATATGTATAAGTGGGTCGGTGCGTATATACTCACCTGTGAGACGTGTCAGAGGGTTAAACCCTCTGCAAGTTCAGCTGCGTCTTTGGCGAGCCTTTCGGTTCCAACGGAGTGTTGGAAATCCATTAGCATGGATTTTATCTTTGGTTTTCCGAAGGATAAGGCCGGGAACACCGGCATATTGGTCTTTGTAGACCGTTTGAGCAAGATGGCTCACCTGGAGGCGGTGCCAGAGTCTATTGATGGACAAGGAACAGCGAAAGTGTTCCTAGACCGTGTCTTTCGACAGCATGGCCTACCCAATTACTTTGTGTAGGATCGGGATCCCCGTTTTACGGGACAGTTCTGGGGAGCGTTGTTTAAGGTGCTGGGCACCAAGCTCCTAATGTCCACTTCGGATCACCCGCAGACGGACGGAAAAACGGAACGCGTTAATTGCGTGGTAGAGGACATTCTCCGGAGTTTATGTCCGGACTCTCCAAAGAGTTGGAGTGAGATGCTCCCGATGGTTGAATTTGCTATCAACAATTCGGTACATGCATCTACGGGGTTTACCCCGTTTTACGTAAACGGATTAATGAATCCGAGGGCTCCGTTGACGCCACGTGTGTGTGGCCCAGGGCTTGAGGGGGGAGGATTCCTCGATGTCAGCCCTGTATCTGTGCGAAAGCACATCGATAAGTTTTTATCGACGCGCCTTAGTGTCTTACGACACGTCTGCGATGCCATGGCGGAAAGCCAAGACAAGCAGAAGGAGCAAGCTGACCGAAAGGTGCGGCGTAACAAAAAGGTATACAAAGTAGGAGAACGTGTTTTATTAAACGCTAAAAATCTTCCTACACATGCAGTTTCAAATATGTTGCGCAATAAACTGCGCCCCAGGTTTGTGGGTCCCTTTAAGGTGTTAGCCCGAAAGGGCTTGTCGTACACCTTAAACATCCCGAAGGCGATGCGTACGCATCCAACCTTTTATGTCGGTATGCTTAAGCCATACCAGGACCCGGAGGCGGGCCCCCTCCTGGAGGGGGGTGGAAAGGCGGATAGCCGTAAGATCCGTAAGGCACGTCGGGGAAGAGAGCCCGAAAGGGATAAAATGCGACCACGAAGCTCCGCAACGGTCGTCTCGAGAGAGGCAAGCCGCCTCTCGAAGCGATCAGTGGCATCCCGCTCATCGCGGATCCCCTCGTGGAGATCATGGATGCGAAGGCTGTGTCGATCACAGCGCGCGCGAATCTCACGTCGCAATTGTGCGACCTCCTCCTCCAATGCTCGATGCGGAGAGTACTCCACAGTTTCATGTGGAGCGGCTGATGGCGCGACGCCATCATCGGGGTCAAAGTCAAACCCAGTATCTGGTGAGTGGAAAGTTTATACACACTCACAGAGTTCGTGGGAGCTCGAGACTCCCCTACGGCAGGATTGCCGCGACGTCGTTGACGCTTTTGAGCGGGAGAATCCCGCTGTAGGTCAACGACCAGAGGGGCATGAGAAGCTTCTTCGCTCCCAATAAGTGGGAGTTGGCCGGAGGCAGATGTGGCGACCACACTGTCTCCGGACACCATGGTGGATACAGGGGCGCTGGCGTAGCGCGTGCGATACGGAGCACGTAGTTTCTCCATCGCCTTAGCTTTGGAAAATGTAAGACGCAACACCCTCTCCACCCAAATGTCTCGACGGAATAGCTGTCATGCAGCTCATCGAAGCTGGGGAGAAGCTTCTCCCCTTCCGCCCAGAGCGGAACTTCTTCTATGCATCATCGGCACTTTATACCGGAGAAAGAACGAAAGGAACCTCGCGGAGGTTCTCGACAGGGGCACCTTGTGCCTGCCTGTTTAAGCGCTCTCGGTACGAGACGCTAGTGAACTGCTTTTGTGTAAGCAGTTGTTGCCGGAGTTTCTCACGGCGTTCGCGTTGGTACGGCTGTTCAGCCGCGGGGACAGGGTTATAGGACGCTAGACTAGTCCTTAACAAACGCCTGGCCCATCTTGGAAGGTCACGAGGACCATCGAAATTATAAGCCGCCCTTAACGGGCGTTTGGGGGCGCGTAACGCAGCCCTTAGTGCCTGTGCGGCAAGTTGGGAGTCTTGAGCTGCGTCCAGCTCATTAGTGATGATCGCCTTTGGCGATTCGGATGTATCATCCGATACGGTCAGGGGTGCCTCACTGGCGAATCGCCTTTGGCGATTCGGATGTATCATCCGATACGGTCAGGGGTGCCTCACTGGTTAGTGCATTTTACTCACGTGTGGGGAAGGGATTAGGCTGCCGACAACGCCGTTCGGCGCTGTCGGAGCGGCTCACCATTGGGGAGGTATCCCCAAAGGCATCCACTTCCGAGTTTTCGGAGTAGTCTACCTCTTCTAAAGGAGACGCCATAGCACCACTGGAGGTGTACATATGGATGGCCAGGGGAACTGGCGTTGGAGTTCTCCAACAAAATTTTGATTATTGCGTAAGCAATAGTCTTGATGGGGGAGGATGTAACGGGGTTACATTCGAGTAACACTGAGTGTTGGTGTACATGAGTACACCACGGTTGAGGTCAGTATTGGCCGGGTTGAAAGGTTTCGAACCTTTGGTTATTTTAACCAATCAGGGCATGGGCCCTTGGTGTGGTGGTGTGTCAGCCATCCACGTGTCAGTACACAGGTGTGTACACTACATTTTAGCTAGGTACGAATTAGGAATATTCTACTTAGTGTTACATATAGTTTATATTACTTTAAATAATTACATATTAAATATATATTCAGTTTACTTTCCACTCCTTAGTACAGACGCACGACCTCGACCGGTCGTGCGTGTAGTGAGTGCCGTAGCGTAAGGGGAGCCCTCCCCTTAGCTACACCCTTTGTAAGGGAGCCTTGCCGTTAAGGCACTAGTACAGGCTAGAATAAACTAACCCGGGAATCTTGGCCCCGAGTAGAAGAGCTCTCTCATACTAAGCCCTTAATAAGGGCGTATCAGCTAAGTAGCGGCGTACGCCGCTTTAAGGAAAGTCTTCCTCTGTGCGCTAGCCGCACCGTGCGTATACGCACCGGCTACACTGATCGCAGCCACAGAACGGTAGCGGCCCGATCTCACCAACAGTTTCCATTATACCATGCATCAATCAGCGTCTACTCTGCCATATAGTTGCACTCGATCTTTGATCGCCACATTTCCTTCATTAACACTTGTCTTTGTAGCCGATCAGTGCTCCCATTCTCCGCATATTCCTTCCCCTAGCCGATCGGACCGATCTGATGACTCTTTCGATACTCTAGTTGTCGGAGAACAAGTAGGGTATCAAGTCGAGATCGATCGGCTTCGAAAGGAAAACGGTATACTACAGCAGTAATTGAAGGCCGAACGTCAGAATCGGACCATGGACGACGCCACACTTCTGCTGTTGGGTCAGGTCGTTAATAGGCTATTCAAACAGATCGCTCAAGTGAACTATGAAGGTAAGCTCTTGACTGTAGAAAACGAACATCTTCAGTCTCTGGTCTCGCGACAAGCCAAACAAGGTATGTCGAACGTCTTAGCTCCACCTTGAATCTGTCCTATTTTTCCACATACAGATCCGCTTCCAATCGGTATCTCCCAAGCCGTAAACGCGCTTCTTGCCACCGACGCAAGATTGCATGATCATTTTGGTCAACTTCGACCGATATTGGATGGACGGATCAGTGCTCGTCACGATCTTGATCGATTAGAGGTCTGCAAATCTAATCTTCAGGACCATCTCGCCCTGATAATCCGAAAGAGGTCGGAAAATCAGTCTGACCGGTCTTTTTTTTCACTCGAATCAGCGCAACTGGGAGCGGCAGATCACTGGCTTGAAACTTTCAGCACGAAGTTACACTGAAATAGTCGACTCTTTTCAGGGACGATTGGACATGTGGACTCAGAAGTCGAATCGTCGTTGGGCATCGATACATCCATGCCGTCATGAGTTGACTGGCCTGTTATCCCATCCACCGATTGCTTTCTCCAATCCCTGCGGATCGGCTTCGGGCGTCCTTGCGTTCCTTCGCTGAATTCCACCGGTTATGCCCTTAAATCGATCCAGGGTGGATAATAGTGACATTCATTGGCTGAAATTCCACCCCACAAAGTTCGTAAACTCAATCGAAAGCGTGAGGCCGCGACGAGGGGCGCTAGGGTGCGGGATATAGCGAGGTACACGGACTACTAAGAGAAACCGGCAGCGCCGCGAAAGCAAGACAAGACACACATGCAGCCTCCAAACACGACGGCGGGTCCAATTGCGACGATAAAAGCGACGAAAAGTCATGCGCCTCGACCCCCTACACTATCCGGTTTAAGCGTCCGCAGGTCTCGTCTGGGGAAGATTCAGAGGGTGGATGGATGGCTTCCGATGAGCTACTTCTTGCCCTTTTTCAGTCTAGGTCCACCCAACGTCTTCATTTCGCTCCAGCCATCGAGAATCCAGCGCCGAAAGCCGATCAAGTGACGAACATGAAAGACAACAGTGTTGAGGAGGCATCAGCACTGACCGGCAAGACGTCTGGACCCTCTATCCAACCTGGCACTTCAGGTTTGTACCGTCTTGCGTCATTAGGAGGGTTCAAGGTCGGTAATCAGCCTCTACCCGCTCAAAATATGGATTTCGCCGCCCCTTGTTCGCTGGCGAAGATCGATCTCCTGAGCCGGTCAGTTCTGACCAAGCAGATGCTGGCCCGGACTTTGTCACGCCAGATTTCTGAATTTTCCCTCCAGCAGTAAGTCATCCTGACCCGTCTGAGTGGCGGCCCGATCTTATCACGGGGCCACAGATCGCCCGTCTTTACGAGACCAAGCCATGGAAGGTCTTACTTCGTTCTGATTTTGGCACCATTTCTGCGTCGACTCCTTGGATCAACTTGATTTTAGATCATCTTGGGCAATTTTACGATGTACATGGTCAAGCGATCTGAGAGGCTTTGCATTACATCATGCTCCCCATCGGCCGAACAAAGCGCGACCAATTAACTGACTGCCTTCCAGGAGAAACGCAAACAACGTCGGAGCCGGGCGGGCGATGCCTGGCAGTCCATATGACAGTTCGTACTGGAGGGCGTGCAGGCCCGTGACTGCGACATCGACATTTCCCTGTATCCGATCGTCCTCCATATGGCCAAGCGTCGCATGGATAAAGCCGGGGAATTGACTGGAGACGGCGCTTGAAATCCCGGCTATCACTGTGATAAGCCGATCAACAACCCGCAGGACGCCCTGACTCAGCTCGACCAGCAACATCCTTGGCGTAACCAGTTCCGTCACAAGATTTGCAGATCATCCAGCCATGATTATCAGTCGCCCATGCGGAGACCGTGAACTTTGACATCGTAGGATCACATAGGGTAACCATTAGTATAGTTCATCAATAATCAATTTCATTTTCAGATCACCCGATTGTCCCATCTGATCTTGTCGACCAACCGCCCATTCATCTACAGTTAAACCAAGATACTTAAGCGGTCTTGATAACGACCAAAATAACCTCTGGTGCATATTCCTACTCATGAATTACCTTTTAGCTCCTTTTTGTTTCTGCACTCTATCAGCAATATTGCTTATTAAAAGCTCTCGTCCCATATGAACCCACTTGTCTTGTAATTCCGGCTTCTTATCTAATGCGTGCTTGCAATCCAAGCCCCATGTCATAAAGATTATGTTCCAGCATTTTTACACGTATTTGATATAGAAGAATTGAGTAAAATAATAGAAGATTGACCTTTTTCCACATTAGTCACGGTCCAGCCTCATCACCTCCAATCTATATCCACACTGTGAGAATCTTTACCATTGCCATCGAAACATATCCATATTCTTAATTCATTCCACTTCCATCGATATATCACTCCAGTTCGTCACGGATCGTTGCATACTCGTAATTGTAATCATAATATAAACATCACACATTCCACACCGACTGGTATTAATCCATGCCAGTCGATGTTACTGTGAAAATTGATCTTCAACTTCGTGAGTTTGCATCATTCCCCAACGATTCTGGCTGACTCGATTTCGCTCGAACTCTCTTACAAGCGCACCACAGTTCAGATCGAGTTCGTCGATCCAACTTGTTTCTTCGTGATCTTTCCAACGAATCAGGTATTCTCGGTGAGTCCTACCAAAACGCATTCTCTTGACCGATCTGACATCCAGTACTTTCTCCACTTCGAATTCATTTTTATCCAGTGGTTTTTCCTAACTGTATTCGGGCAATAGAGCGTCTTTAAAGTCGAATATGGCCAATTCGTCCACCAGACAGGGCGTTTTGGGCCGATCTGGAAACTCTCTTACCAGCTTCGACTTGGAGACATAGACAATCGGAAGAACTTTGTAATCAGTACCAGTCGTGATAAGGCGGACAGCATGTTCGCCGGTCAGCTCTGATACACGGAAAAGACCGTGCGACATGTGAGTTAATTTCTTCGCGTATCCTTCCTAGAACCGATCGAGATATGGCCATACTTTCTCCCCTGGTTCAATACCATGAGGCCGGACGTGTTCGTTGTTCCGTTCAGCTCGTCTTTGTGTCGCTTGACGTAACTTCTCATTCTTCACCACTTCTTTCGCATGTTGGTAATGCTTCCGAGCTTTCATGCGCCAGCGACGGGCGTCCTGATCACGAGTCCGAGTACAACCAATCGGTACTGCTGCTTCGAGTGTCGATCGTGGATCCCACCCATACTCTAGATAAAAAGGCGTTTTTCTCCTCTGACTCGATCGATCGAATAATTTAGCGCGAGCACTAATATTTCGGCATACTCGTCCCAATCGCGCTGATCCGGATCAGCCACATACATCTTATAGCCCTTGTTATCGTTTGCACCATGCATTCAGCCGATCCGTTTGCTTGCGGACGATATTCCATCGTCGCGCTTTGTTTCTGGCCTAGAATTTTGTTAAACGATCGGAAAACTTCGGCGATAAAACCGGGTTCACCATCGTGTATGACGACTTCACTGGCACCGAATCTTCTGAACACACATTCGTCATAGCTTTGGGCGATCTGCTCTGCGGACCGGGAGGCACTGGTTTTTGCAATTACTAACCCCGTGAACAAGTCAATCCAGATCAGTAATTCGGTATTGCCGTGCGTCGATCGGGGAAGAGATGGTATATGGTCCATTGGTATTACCTGAAAAGGGTATGTAGCTTCGATGTTCCTGGGCTATTGTCCGTTAATAATCAATCCACCCTTTCCAGTTTCGCAATCTGTACAACCACCCATATATATCTGCACGCTTCGGAAGAGCCCTCTCCAGTGAAAATGCATCCTGATCTTATGGTACGTTCTGCGTATTCCTTGATGTCCCCCCTCTAGACTCACATGATAGTGATGGATGACATCAGGCTATAACATCTCAGGAATTACCAATTTCGCCAGTCTACTCCGCTCGGCCATATCTCGATCGGTATCGCGACAGTAGTACAACAGTCCGTTATCATCCACATCGTAATCCTAGGAGATCTTCGCACATTCTTTGGCCTGATCGTTCGTCAGCTTGGGAAACTCTCCACATACGTAGGCCTTTAAGTTAACAATCCATTCTTCTTCATCTTGGGCCTTGAGAATTCGTTCCGCCCTCAGCTGTTGCACGATATCTTCACTAAACTTTCGTTCGGGAACGGTCGACCAGGTTTCGGATCTGCGATCTGGTTATATCCATCAGGTGTACCCCATCGGAACTTCCTTTAGGCTTCATCTGTAACAGGGTTACATTCGAGTCACATTTAGTAGGTGGTGTACGTGAGTACACTACGGTTGGGGTCAGTATTGACCGGTTCGAAAGGTTTTGAGCCATTGGTTATTTTAACCAATCAGGGAAGGAGCCCTTGGGGGTGGCGTGGCAGCCAGCCACGTGTTGGTACACAGGTGGTGTACACTACATTTTAGCTAGGTACGAATTTTGTAAGTTCTACTTAGTATTACATATAGTTTACATTAGTTTAAATTAATTTAGGCTAATTATATATTAAACATAAATTCAGTTTACATTTTCACTCAACGACTACAAACGCACGACCTCGACCGGTCGCGCGTGTAGTGAGTGTAGTAGCGTAAAGGGAGCCCTCCCTTTAGCTACACCCTTAGTAAGGGAGACTTACGTTAAGGCATTAGCGAAAGCTAATTGTAAACCAAAGTGGGAATCTTGGCCCCGAGTAGGAGAGATCTCTCCTACTAAGCCCTTTTATAAGGGAGTATCGGCTAAGTAGCGGCGAACGCCGCTTAAAGGAAAGTCTTCTTCTGTGCGCTAGCTGCACCGTGCGTATACGCACCGGCTACATGATCAGTTCCGGGAGCCTGCTTATTTCCATTTATTCGTGCAAAATGGCCTCCTCCGTGGTCGTTATCCCGATTTGATCACGCATGGCTTGGGTCGCAAGATGGTCAGCACTTCGGTTGCGATCCCGTTTCACATGAAGAAGTTCATGATTGGGATGGTCCTTAAGTGCCTTCATCACCCGATCGTTACGCAACTTTAGACGAGGCGCCTTACAGTCAATCTCTCGAGTGATCTGCCTAATCACCAGGTTGGAGTCACCACATATGATGATCCGCCCCTTCTTCTGTGACGTCAGCAGATAGAGAAATAAGAGAAGCCCACGGTATTCTGCTTCGTTGACCGTGATGTCGGGCGTAAAGTCAGCAGCGGCAGCCAATATAGTCCATTCGGGTAACTTCCATAATATAGCGCTATAGGATCCGATTCGCTTCTTCACACTCGCCGACCCGTCGAAACCTAATACTATGAGCTCGTCATTACGATCGACGATCGTAGGCGGTAGCGAAATCGATTGGCGAGGCTGCTTACGCGGAGCGATCGCTATCAAGGCCTCGTCGACTTCCGATCGAGGAGTAATAATGTGCCTAAGATCTCCTCTATTCCTTAGTACACCTTTCGAACTCAAAAGACCATTGTGAGAGGAGCGCGGACCATCTTTCGAGCCGACCATCCAAACCATTGGCTGATAATATATGTTATAGCAGACATCTAGGATTCGTAATAAAGCCAAAATTCCCTTTTCCACAATTCCATAATTAACTTCATTTGGCTTCAACGTTCGGCTCGTGAATATGAATGGATTGTATATCCAATCGTGATCTTGTACTAGTACGGCAGAAATGTCCCACTTACTAGCGTATACGATGAGGATCGGCATTTTATCCGAATCGAAACGCTTGAGGATCGGTGTTGTAGCCATCTTAGCCTTCAACATTCCAAAAGTGACCTCTGCACGCTCTATATGGTCTTCCGTCTGCTTCTAGATATATCTGAGGGCCGATCGGAGTCGTTGTCCTGCAGTAACGCTGCCTGATCACCTCCCCGAAACATACGATAGTCGATCTCCCGAAGTTCATACAATACGGCCGCATAGATCGCGAAATCATTCGATGAAGCGACTGTAAGATTTAGACTTCCTAGGAAAGACTGCATAGCCTTCAACGATCGGGGAAACAGGAGGTTACTGAGCGCTTCCAAATATTTAGGATTAGCTTCCAACCCATCGATAGACACATTATGTCCCAAATAGGAAACTTCAGGCATGACCCAAAACCTTTCACTGCAATGATCGATAAGTTCCAGCGATCACATTTTTCCAACAAACGTTCCACCTTCTCACTAAGGTCACTCCACGGTGAAGCTGGGATTAGAATGTCATCAATATATGACCGTCTCCCTAGCACGGACGGTTTCTTCTCCTGATCGGGTTCGCCCTCTGTGAACACATCATGGCTCTCAGTGTGATCCCGATCGGCACTTATCTTGAAATGTCCGTACAAAGCATTGTCAATCGGCCAGTGATAAATCTGAGGCGCGTTCTTCAGACCAAATGACATCGGGTTCCACTAAGAACGACCGAAAGGCGTAACAAACGCAGATATTTCGCGAGCCCGATCGGTAATCGAGACTACCTAAAATCCACTAGCCATATCCTGCGAACAATACCATAAAATCTTGTCCAAATCCTCAAGCAGATTATTAATCAGCGGCACTGGATACACCATAAGATTAGTCAATCGTTTCACTTCGGTAGTCAATACATAGCCTGATGTCTACGCCGTTCTTCTTTATTAGGATGACGATCGGCGAGGCCCAAGGCGATCTCGGTGGCTTGATGATCTTCTTGCTAACAATTATTTGATAAGATCAGATAGCTTCTCCCAATACTGCGGTGCCAAACGTCGACATCGTTGGGCGATCGGCTTGGCATTATCCACATCGATATCACAAATCGCCCCATGAGCAGCGGGGAGTAAGGCATTACCCTTCCCGATCAGCAAATGTCTTTTCTTCCAAATTATTCTCTTGATCTGATCAATCTGTACAGGGGTGTTGACATCCCGATCACCTACTTTCAGGTCGTACAGGGTTACTTCAGGCGGAATGGTCGACACCTCGGGTAGAGCCACCATATGACTCTCTAACCCCTCGACGTACTACCCTCCACCTACGTGTATGCATACCTGGTCATCTTCCGGGGTAACTTTACTCAGTCCGCTCCTGTCGAACGGGTCATGCTGCTCACTATCGGCGGGCTGTCTTTCTACGACTTGAGTAGAAGCGCCATTACATTCGTTTTTGTCAATATTACGATCACCCCCATCTATTACCGGTTCCACTGTAATCTGATTTCGTAGCGTAACGTTGATGACCTTCGTCCCATCTGATCGCACATCCACTGTATCAGGTAACTGTGGAACCTCTCTTTTAATCAACATCTTCTTGGGTGTTGCGTAATCTGGCCTTTCCACTAAAGGTGAGGGGTCTTCTCCCACCGATTCACCATAGCTGACCAAATCGGTGGTAGCTTGGTATGCCAAGTTTTGCCACTCAACATATCTTCTCGATCCGATTAAAACAAACCCCATCTTCCTTGGAACTTTTCCTTCGGCCAGCCACATACCAACGATCGTATTGTCATCTAACGACAGTGGTTTGTCACCGGTGTTAGTAATCCGTATGTAATCTGATCGGCATCCAGTCTCACAAAAGTCGGTACCCACCTTTCGCCCCTAGTTATTCACAACTTCCTTGATCGGTAGCCCTTTTCCACTGGGGTATCCGCCGATCGGCCCACAGGAATAGTAATATACTGGTTCTATTTTTACCAGATCAGTATGTGATCCGTATAAGGAGCGTCGACCAGCCAGTTGGATCTGGACTTCATCCGGAAGCGTTAGAATTCCCTGAGACAAATTGAGACGTATACCTTCCGGTACCATGAAGTCCATACCAAGGAGCGCATCCTGTACGGTCAACTTACCGATCCAGGAGCTAAAGAAATATACCAATGAACCAGATAATGTAATTTTAACACGCGTCCTTCCTTCGGTCATATAGGAATTATCTCCAATTCCGACGCATTCTTGCCTCCATGTGCCGTCTATTCGACATCCGACCTTACGAGAAAAGGTGGAATCAATAATTTAGACTTCGGCTTCGGAGTCGAATAACATCGTTGCATTTTCATTGTTAATCTTTCCATAAGACTTCACGTTTTTAAACCATTTGTCGGGAGCGTGAAATTTCCAATATCCACATAAATCACCAGGCAGCAGGTCCAACTTCATAACGACCTTCGATCTGGAATATTCATCAGTCGTAAGACTGTAAATGAATGACTCCTGTCATCCTTTTTGATGTTGTCTTGTCGTCCATTCCGACATATGAATAGATGCTGAACGTAGATCGCTCGGCTCGACCCAGACTCTAACCTGGCAAGCGACCTAGTTTAACATCTTTTCCACATCCGGCGGCAACATCCCTGCATGCTTGTCCGGAACATACCACTTATGCATCTGGTTGAATTCTTCTCCATCTTGCACTGTCCAGCTTCGTGGATTTCTCCACACTCCATGCATACAAATAAACAATGACCGATAGGGTGGCCGCGTTTTACACACTTCTTGCAGGTCATCTTCTCCCAGAAGCCTCGATCATAATGTTTAGTCGATCCGCAATGTGTATACTTCTTCAGCGGGCGATCTGGGTCCGACTTGTTTCCACCTCTTCCTTTCGTTCGGCGTGGCTTTACATCGGTCGGTTTCTCGGCGCAGACTTTGTTATGAAAACATGTCGATACTGCTCTTCGTCTTACTACACTGCTTATGTAGCGCCACTCCCGCAGTATGAGAACGAAGGTTTATGTCGGATCAAACCGATTCCGATCGAAGACACAAGGTGATCCAGTGAAGAAGGTAGGCCCGAGCGATTAAAGCGATCGTGGCCGATGATAGCACCGGATAAGAAAAGGGAGTAGTTGTCGATCCAGCCTTTTTGCTCCATATCTCCTACATCCTTGAAGCGCAGCAAGGTAAGCTTATCGGCCAGCTCTTGATCGTCAAGCGTGCTAATGAAGTGGCCAACATGTTCCCTTGCAGCGCCGTTCAGCGGAACGGTCTCCTTGATCGGGATTCTGCACGCATCGCGGCCACGTTCAGACGATTAATATATTCAATAGGCGTTTCATCACCCCTTTTTTCATGTGATGGTATTTTCTGGCGGTAGAAAAGCCGGAGTAGCAATATTTTCCTTCAAATTCCAAAAAATATGTCACAATCAGACCGGACATCCTGACTTAATTGCTGAATCCAATTCGCAGACGGTCCCTTCATCAAATCTCGGAAGATCAGGCACCGTTCTTTTTCCAGTGTCTGATCACGGAGGAAGGCGGACTTCGTTCGGCAGAACCACGATCGTGCTTGCTCTTCATCAGTATACTTTCCCGTAACATCTTTTAATTCCGTGGTTGTAGCCATACGAATCCGTGGGAGCACCGCCGAACTAAAATCAAAAGTCGTAGTTGAGGATAAGTTCACCTTGCATGCCCTGCCTATACCCGTATCACCATAGTCATCGCAAATATCGCCAGTAGACACCAGGTCGAAATCGCTGCTACTTGTCGATCGGCGAGGGCCGGCAGGCTGCGACTTGCGCTTTGACTTATAAAACATTCCTTTATATTCAACTACATCTTCCTCTGATGCGACCGACTCCATATCGACGTCCGTGCAATTCTATCGCTTTGCCGGACTGGTCGGCTTTGGCCAGGAGTGCGCTGAGATGATCGGTGCTGATCTTCCATGGAAAGCTCCATCATAGCCTCAAACATGGCCTGCATGCTTCCTTCCGTTGCGGGCAAAGTGACTGGGTGTATTTTGGGGGGTGTCGATACCTGTGGGCGCCCTTGGGCCCCCGACTGGCATTCCTCCCTGCGCTGCCACACGTCCTTTTTCTGCTCCATGTGACTGCTGTTGTAACCCATAGTCATCCGCTCCACAATGACCTCCAACTCCGACGAGTCCTTAGAGGAATGTGGCGACCCGTAAAGGGAGCTGTTATCTGAAATCAAAGATCCTACATGTGATGTAGCGAGTTTCGGGGCTTCTAGTGCAATTGAGGGAATTGGGAGGCGCACCGCCTCCACCAACGGCACCAAATGGTCGTGTAAGGTCGACATCGCTAACTTTAGCTTCCATGTGTCAACCTCGAACAACTTGCTGATACCGTCGAGGTTCTGCACTTTCATCCCGACCTCAGCCAACATCGCTAGAAAGTTTTCACCAGTTCCAGCGGTCGACCCGAGGCAATTGGTTCAGTAGTAGAGCCATGAAAACAATCGTGACCTTATTCTCATGAATAAATCTCTTTATTCGTAAATGTAACACATCTTGGTCAGATATTCGTGATTAACAACCCCATCACCGATCGACGACTTTTCTTCCAAGTCGTCATCATCTGAGAGCATCGTGAGCCTCTGCTTAGGCTTATTCATAGATAATTCGGATCAGGATAATCCGCCCGCACATTGTTTTCCACGTTATGCAATTTGACGTCGAAATACATAGGATCAGGGACAGAGTCCTGATCCTTTCCGGAACTATAGAAAAACTTGCTATACTCCCGATCGGCTCCAGTTGGAGCCTTGTGGGGAGGCAAAACCTTATTAATTTCGATCTGGTCCTACACCTGGCCATATCGAACATCGCGTTCCTTTTCAACGACAAGGACACAAGGCAATAAGCGCTCCTTGTGTCATCTCCAAAGTGACTCTATATTGAAACTTGTAAAATCCATATTTTGCGAGAAATCGCGGTGATATCCACGGTCATCAAGTGCTTCGGGCACGATCACCATTGTGGTGGGGTCGAGTTCAAATTCGAACACCGAAGTGTCCTTAACCCGATCACCATCGAGTCCAGCTGACCAAATTACGGGGGGGGGTACCCCGCGAACCTTCTCCTACTATCTGTACCGCAGGACGCCTGGTCCGATTTTCAGTCATGCTTCTCTTGTGTCCCATTGGTTTGGGTGGCGACACAATCGGTGGACCGTTGCGCGATATAGACTCGTGGAGATCAGTAAGAAGTGATACACTTCTGGGGAAGGGTGTATATAGGGCAGAAATCTTCACCCTAAACACGTTAATGCCCAACGATATTCTTAATCCAATATATTTTCAGGGCAGATCGCGTATAGCTGATCGTAGATCCCAACCAAAATGAGTGATCGAAAAACCAATAAGAAGAAGCCAAACCAACGTATCCAATAGCTTGGGGCTCCACCAATGAGATCTCCACGTAACCTTTCCAATAAAATGATAACATTTCCAATTAATAGTAACACGTTCCAAACGTGTGTGACGTGAGAGTGAGTGCTGCTGTGTTAACTAAGCGCTCCCGTCGAGGGACTTCCAGCGGGTCAAGTGCGTCTGTAACGCGTCCCGGCCGGGTAATTTGAGCTGGAAGGGACCCTGTTAACCCTCCGCTCCCAACGACTCCGCGGTAAGAGGGGGCGAGTTATGCGTAAGAGAAAGAAACACAAAACACACACTGTATATATTATCCATTAAAAACCTAATATTTAAACACATGAAACATCGTGTGACTTACCTAAAACTGCGTACTTAACACCTCTGTCACACGATTGGCTCAAAATTCTCTTCCCTTTTAACCAACCCGATCGCTCAAAACTGACTGGCGGTATACCGGTATAAACTGGTCACATATTTTCTTTTCCACTTCACCACATCATACTTACCTGACTGGTGCTTGACGCTGCTCAATGAGGGCGTTGACATAAGCCGGAGCATGCGCCTTTAAATTACTAATTACTTTCTACGTATTTTAATTTAGATAAATAAAAATATAAATTATTTTAATTAAATAATTATTTAAAATTATTAAATAAATTAAAATCATTTTAAAAGTAATTAACTTCCCTAATATGACGGGCGGTGTGTACAAAGTCCAGTAACATATTCACCGCAACATGCTGTTTTGGGATTACTAGCGATTCCAACTTCATAAGGGAGAGATGTTGTTGGTGTTGTTTCTTTCAGTAATGATAGAGATATTCAAGAAGGTAATTTTGTAAAAAGAACTGGTTCAATTGTTAGTGTACCTGTAGGACCGGAAATTTTAGGTCGAGTAGTAGATGATTTAGGACAACTAATTGATGTAGCTGTAATGGTTCAGGAATGCTCTCATGAGTAATGTGGTGAAGTGCAAGTGAAAATTATCGAACACTTTGTACCAGTGTACCAGTTGTCAAGGCAGATCGATCGGGTTGGCTTAAAGGACGGAGTGTTTTGGTCCAATCATGTGTTTGGAGTGTTTTGTACGCAGAATTGAAGTAAGGCACACGTTTACATGTAGTTTACATATTTGATTTTAATTGGTTTATTAAATACAGTGTTCGTATTACATTGGGTAGCCAAAGTCGCCGCTCCGATCGGAGTCATTGGGAGCTGAGGGCTAAAAGGGTCCCCTCTTGATCATTAAGCACGGCCAGTACAGAGCTCCACCGGAAGTACCACGACGGGAGGCACCACTACGTTCACTCACCCCCTCAAGTTCGGCCACGTTAAGGAGACGTGTTATTTTGGCTAGGTTACTCATCGCGATTTGCGATCAAGTCCCAGGAATTGGCTGGATTACTCATAGAGATGTGCGATAAAGTGCCAGAAACATTTATTGGCTGGATTACTCACTGCTTTGCAGTCAAGTGCCAGAATTTATTATTGGCTGGGTTACTCACTGCTTCGTGCGGTCAAGTGCCAGATTTAATTGCATTCGGAGTGAAGATTTCAGCTTCGTTTGCCGATCGGCTATATTGGATCATCCTTTCGTTGGAATTTTGGATCAGTACCCCAGAAGTAGTACCCCATATCGACACCCACTAAAGTCTCTACCAAGCAACGGTCCACCGAGGGTGTAGCCACCCATACCAGTGGGTACACAAGGTGAGACTCGAGACGAATCGGACTCGGCGTCCTGTAATGCCGAACGGTCACCCGATAGGCACCCAGACGAAGTTTGGCGGAGTACCCCATACGTTAGTTGGTCGGCTGGGCGCGATGGTGGTTCAGTTCCGGACACTTCGGTGTTCGATTTTGAACTGGACTCCACCACGGTAATTTCACAGTAGAATTTTTGTCAGCGGGGGCGAGCCGTGCGCCGCACCCCCCTCCCACTTATTTTCATGCAACCTCCTACTACCTTTGCTTCCGTTGTGATATTGCCCATTCTACCCGTGTGTCCACTGCCTCAGATCCAAACCGGCAATCTAGGTTTTCTTCCTCTTTGTGTAGCCTGTGCGTACACGCACGGGGCGGCTAGAACACAGAGGAAGACTTTCCTTAAGCGGCAATACGCCGCTACTTAGCCGATACGCCCTTATATAAAAGCTTAGTGAGAGATTGCTCTCTCATTCGGGGCCAAGATTCCCTTAGTTTACGGTTAGTAAACACTAACGCCTTATTCCAAGGTTTCCCTTAGTAAGGGGGTAGCTAAGGGAGGTGCTCTCTTTTGCTATAACACTCACAGCACGTTCGACCTTTCCCGGTCGAACGTCTAGCTGGATATAGTGTAAGTTGTAAACTGATTTATTTAATATAAAATTAGCCTAAATTAATAAACTAATATACACTATATGCAATACTAGGTAGAACTTACTTAATTCGTATCTAGCCAAAATGTAGTGTACACCACCTGTGTACCCACACTTGGCAGGCTGCCACACCTTCACCAAGGGCTCCAGCCCTGATTGGTTAAAACAACCAATAGGTCCGAACCTTTCGGACCGGTCAATACTTGACCTCAAGCGTTGTGTATTTACGTACACCAACGTAACTAAATGTAACCCTGTTAAATCCTCCCCCACCAAGACTATTGCCACGCAATAATCAATTATAGTTGGAGAGCTCCAACTGCCAGAACTCTGGCATTCAATGAGCACATTTAGTGGTGACGATCAGTCTCCTCGAGAAGAAGATGTCGACTATTCTCACTCCGATATCTCGGAGGAGGGTGCCCTTGGGGATAGCTCCCCAAGGATGACCGCTCCGACAACGCCGAACGGCGTTATCGGCAGTCATATCCGTTCCCCACACTTGGGGAAAATGCACTAACTCGTGCGCTACCCTTACCAACTTCGGATGACATATCCGGACCGCCGAAGGCGATCATCACCAATGAGCTGGACGCAGCTCCGGAATCTCAACTTGCCGTACACACGAGAGGCGGCGTTACGCGCCTCTAAGCGCCCTTCACGAGCAGACTATCGCTTTACGGGTCCTCGTGACCCCCAAAAGCGGGCTAAAAACGAGGTAAAGAGGGGTTTAGCCCTCCATACCCCTGGCCCTGCGGCTGTGCAGCCTCGTGAAATCGCACGCCGGAAACAACTCCGGGACAAACTGCTCACGCCGAAGCAGTACACTGCAACCTCGTACCGAGCGCGGGAAACAGGCACAGGGTGTCTATGTTGAGACCCTCCGCGAAGTTTCCTTCGTTCTCCTTCAAGGAGATAATGTCGAAGAGGCAGAGCGGACATTCCGCGCTTGGGCGGAAGGGGAGAAACTTCTCCCTTTTTAGAGCTGTACAACAACTATTCCGAACGTGACGTTCGGATAGAGAGGGAATTGCGCTTGGCGTTTGCCAGAGCCAAAGCGCTGGGGAAATTACGTGCCCCTTATCACACGCGCCATATTAGCGCCCATGCCCTCACCGCAGTGACGGAGAGCAATGCAGTCTCTGCATCTGCCTCCGGCGAACTCCCAACTACTGGGAGTGAAGGGGCCGCCCCCGCCCTTTTGATAGCCGACTCACAGCGGGATTGTCCCGCTCTAAAGCGTCAAAGACGTCTTGGTAATCCGGCCGCAGGGGAGTCTCAGACTCCTACGAGCTCTGTGAGTGTCGATAACCCTTCCACTTCACCAGATACTGAGTTTCACCCCCATGATGGCGTCGCGCCATCAGACGGTCCACATCTTGATGTGAAATACCCTCCAAATCCAGGACTGGAAAAGGAGGTCGCGCAATTGCGACGTGAGGTTCGCGGACGCTGTGATTGGCACAGCCGTAGCATCCAGAAAGTCCAGGAGGGACTCCACGATGAGGGGAGCGCGATTGACCGCATCAAGAGACGGCTTGACTCTCTCGAGTCTTCCGTTGCAGAGCTTCGTGGTCGTATTTCGACCCTGACGGAGATGTTAAGACTCCGCCCTGCCGAGTCTTACGGCTATGCTCCTTTCCAACCTCCTCCAAGAGGGGACCCGCCTCCGGGTTCTGGTATGGCTTGTGCATACCCACGTAGAAGGTTGAATGCGTGCGCATCGCCTTCGGAATATCCAAGGTGTACGCCAGGACATTTCGGGCTAGCACCTTGAAAGGCCCCACAAACCTGGGGAGCAGTTTGTTTCTTAAGGCACTAGAAACTGCATGTGTAGGAAGGTTTTTAGCGTTTAATAAAACACTTTCTCCTACTTTATACACCCTTTTGTTACTCCTACCCTTGCGGTCGGTCTGTTCTTTTTGCTTATCCTGGCTTTACTCCATGGCGTCGAAAAAGTGTCGTACGACACTAAGGCGCGTTGATAAGAACTTATCGATGTGCTTTCTCACAGATACAGGGCTGACATCAGGTAATCCCCCCCCCCTCAAGCCCTAGGCCACACACACGTGGCGTCAACGGAGCCCTCGGATTCATTAATCCGTTCACTTAAAACGGGGTAAACCCCGTAGATGCATGTACCAAATTGTTGATAGCAAATTCAACCATCGGGAGCATCTCACTCCAACTCTTTGGAGAGTCCGGACATAAACTCCGGAGAATGTCCTCTACCACGCAGTTAACGCGTTCCGTTTGTCCGTCCGTCTGAGGGTGATCCGCAGTGGACATGAGGAGTTTGGTGCCCAGCACCTTAAACAGCGCCCCCCAAAACTGTCCCGTAAAACGGGGATGCCGATCCGATACAAGGTAATCAGGTAGACCATGCTGTCGAAAGACACGGTCTAGGAACACTTTCGCTGTTCCTTGACCATCAATGGACTCTGGCACCGCCTCCAGGTGAGCCATCTTGCTCAAACGGTCTACAAAGACCAATATGCCGGTGTTCCCGGCCTTATCCTTCGGAAAACCAAAGATAAAATCCATGCTAATGGATTTCCAACACTCCGTTGGAACCGATAAGCTCGCCAAAGGCGCAGCTGAACTTGCAGAGGGTTTAACCGTCTGACACGTCTCACAGGTGCGTATATACGCTCCGACCCACTTATACATATTGGGCCACCAATACAAAGCGCTTAAAGCGCTGTAGGTCTTATCCCGACCTAAATGACCCCCGGTAGGGGCGTCATGTGCCTCGAAGAGGACTCTATACTTCAGTTCCTCATCATGAGGAACAACCACCCGCGGAGTTTCCTCCGCGCTCGTGCTATAATATAGCAAACCGTCACAGTAACTGTAACGGTATAACCGAGCTCTAGCTCGACTCGACAAGGTAGGATCAGACGAGCCAAGTCCCTTGTCACCCAAAGCGCTGATAAGCGCCGTACATTGTGGGTCTTTACCATACGCCTGGCGTATGAGGTCCACCACAGAAGAGGCGATGAATGTCGCGTGAGCGAGCTCGTAATCGGGACGACCCGACAACGCGTCTGCAAGCACATTCTGTTTGACAGGTTTATACTTAACCTCAAAGTTGTACTCTGCAAAGAAGGAGAGCCAACGGGCCATCCGTTGCGAGAGATGAGGCGACTTTGTCGTTGTCCGTAAGGACGCGTGGTCAGTATAAACCACGAACGGCTTTGAGCCGAGTAGGTGAACCCTAAATTTGACAAGAGCATACTTCATTGCAAGTAGCTCCTTGTCATGACGGGATAATTCCGTTCCGCAGATTTAAGCTGCCTCGACTCAAACGCAATCACGCATTCCCGTCCCGCATTGTCCGCTTGTAACACAGCACATCCGATTGCGAAATCGCAGGCGTCGCAGACGACGCTAAATGGTTTCCCAGAATCTGGGATAGAAAGAACGGGGGATTTCAACAAGCTCCCCTTAACCGCTTTGAAAGCGGTTTGTTTTGTTTCCCAACACCAATCCACGTCCTTATTAAGAAGGTCAGTTAATGGCTTCGCCATATCAGCGTAGTTCTCGCTGTATTTGTGGAGATAATTGGCTAATCCAAGCCACTTCCGTAAATCTCAATGATTTATAGGCGAAGGCCACTCCACAATGGCTTTCACCTTCTCGTGATCCGCCCGCACTCCATCCTTACCGATGAAGCATCCGAGGAAAGGGATTTCCTCAGCACCAAAAATACATTTGGATGCGTTTGCATATACCTTATGCTCCCGCATACATTTGAACACCGCTCGAAGATGTATTAGGTGCGTCTGAACATCAGACGAGTCGCCTTTTTCCACGCGACTGTGAACGAATATATCGTCGAAGTACGTCTGAGTGTACTTTCTATGAGGACGGAAGAGTTGTGTCACCAAGCGATTAAAAGTCGATGGTGCATTTAAAATCCCCTGTGGCATAACAAGCCACTACCACAGCATGCCACTAGGCGTGCTGACCGCTGTAAGCGGAATATCGGATGCTCGCATGAGCACCTGATATTAACCGTCCACCAGATCTAAGGCGCAGTAAACAGTACAGTCTGCCATATTGTTATGGAGGACTTCTTCCGAGGAATAGGAGTTTGCATTGGTACAGAAGCTGCATCCCGCTTGTTGTACGCATGCACAATGCGCCACTTTCCGTTCGGTTTACGAACACAAAAGGTGGGAGATGAGTGGGGAGACTTGCTCTCCCGTACCATCCCTTCCTCTTCTTTCCCCTTGAAGAATGCGTCGATGACGTCGCATTGTTCCTTGGGGAGAGGCCACTGCCTAGTGACACAGTATTTAATTCCAGGAACCAAATCAATTTCATGTCGGACTCCCCGATCCGGTGGTAACCCCATCGGTGGGTTGTCACTAATGACATCTCCAAATTCCTTTAATAAGGAATGGTAAGGGTCCTCAGGATCCGCGAGGATCTTGAGGCCGCTTCGGGCATTCAATGCCTGTTTGGTTTGTACCAAAACTGACTCGTCCATCGTGGATGAGGACTTCAACTCCTCTTCCGGACGTAATACGACAACCTCGTCGATTTTCTCTGCTTTCAAAGCAGTTTCAAATTCGTTGAAGGACATCGCCTCCAACGACAACAGTTCGCCTACCCCAGGCAACCGTTCCAGTCTTACGCCTTCTGTGACAACACTTGTCACACTATTCAGCATCCTGTAGGACTGCTGACTACTGGCCTCGGAACTCATCCCGACACCCAGATGGGGGGAGTCAATTGCCCCATCTATTGGAAGCGCCTCGCGCTTAACCACAGGGGTCTCTACCCCTACCACTGGAGTTACCTCAGAGAAATCCACCTCTACCACTGGTAACTCACCAGTCTTGCCGTTAACGGCGTGGGAATTAACCGCCGAATCCCCCTCGTTAAGGAACTCTTCCTTAACGCCATTGGGAATGATCATTTCAGACATCCCAATCTCTGGCATCTCACGCCAGAATCGCTTTTGAGATCGAGCAAAGGTGGGTTCATGACTTGTCAATGCTTCACCCGACCGCGGGTGCGCTGAGCCAATGGACTTAGACTTCCAGTATATCCATGGCTCGTGGCGTTCCAGCCACTTCATGCCCAGAATGAGGTCATACCTTGAGTCCAAATCCAGGACTAGGCAACGTTCTAAGCTGTCGAAGTCTGCAAACTTCAGCTTAAGGTCAATAGAGACCTTGGGTACAGAAACCTGTACGCCCGTCGCAAGACGGACCGTGAAAACGTCACGAGAACGTTCCACTAGGGCCTCGGCATACAGCCGACTCTTCTCCACAGAAGCCCGTATGACATAATTGTTAGACGCTCCAGAGTCTATCAAGAGTCTCCAAGGCTTATTAAAGCCTTTCACGTCCGCAAGGACTACCAGCAAACCTGGCTGGTACACCAACTCGGTGCTAGAGAGCACCGCTTCCCTCGGGGCTTTGTGCTGTCGTCCCCTACCCTGGGGCTTAACAGCACTGAGGGATCCCCCAGTTGGGCGCCCCGCACCTACTGGGAGCCGTCGTTTCCCGACGGCTTGGGCGAGGGCCTTTTACCCGCCCTCGAACCTTATAGAGAGAGTCTCGCTGGGGTTTTTCGGACATCTGTTCCGCAGATGATCCGTGCTTCCACACAGGAAGCATCTTAGAGGCCCATGCCGCTGAAACATTGCAAGGATCTCCGCTTCTAAGCCCTGTGAAAAGGAGTCAGAGTGACTCCTAGCGGGAGGTTTCTCTTCCGCTTCGACCTGACTAAGGTCCATGGGTTCAGGACCCACCTTTGAGGGACGAAAGTTCCTTTCGGCGTTAAACGCCATTCTGAATGCCTCCCCCAGGGATTGGGGTCGGCATCGGAAGAGTTCCGAACCTGCTGGCCCTTCTTTCAGGCCTCCCATGAAGACGGGGATGGACACATCGTCCAAATACGCTTTCGCGTACATCCCTGCCAACAGGGTCTTAAGCTCCTGGATATTAATCTCCAGGTCCTTAGTGCCTTGACGGCACCTCAAAAACGCGAGATGATTCTGGAAAACCAGATCAGGCGTAGCGTACATGTCTATAAGCTCTCGCTTAAGGACTTCCCAGGTCGGGAACACGTTCGTGACCGAATCCGGACACGTAAGCGCCCATGAACGGACTTTGCCCGTAAGATGGGTTAGTGCAAGTCCCACTTGCAAGTGATCCTCGACCACGTTCGCTGTGGCGAAGGCCGTTTCGAACTCGCGAAGCCACACATAAAGGTTACCACCTTTTTCACCGGTGAATTACTTTATCTTAAAGGATAACGGGCGCACCCCCGTAGACGTGAAATGATGTTGGAAGTTGACACGAGTTGGGGGCACGTGCAACTTACCGGAATGGTGGTTCAGACCGTTAGCGCCTGACCACCGTTGGGATGTTTGTTTCTATGAAGAAGTGCGCCGTACTTGATCAGAGTAGGGGCGAAAGAGGGCAGGATGAAATGTGACTTAATGGGTAAAAAGTATACTGAATATAAAATAGAATAGTACCTAAGATCCTAACCTAGAACTTAATAATAGATGAAATCCTAAAGTACCAAATATGCAATAAATGCAAATGCAAGGCTGCACACATGCGTAGCGTAGCAAATTCCAACACTCCTTCCGCGAACATCGTGCCACTCCTTGTGCAAACAATCATTAGCATTAGCCCAGTCCAATTTTGCTGAGTAAACGGGAGACACGCGCGGCACATAGTGGCTTCGTCAGAAGATCCGCGATCATATCATCACTGGCCACGTGCAGCGGTCTCACCGCTTCGCGCTTGACGTAGTCCTTCAGGAACTTGAGCTTGACATCAACGTGCTTTGATGCTGCACCACTCGCCTCGTCCTCCAACTGCCGAATTGCTGCTTGATGCCATTCGTAATAACATAGGAATCTCCACTTTAACACCAATCTCTTCCAGCAACTCCTTCAAACCTAAAATTCTTGTCCACCGACCGCGGCCGCAACAAACTCCGCCTCCGCTGTTGATAATGCTACTGCACCCTGCTTTCTGCACTGCCAACCAACAACCATGACGTTCAGAAAAATCACGCAACCGCTCACACTCTTCCTGTCTGCCTTATCACCCGCAAAATCTGCATCCGTGTATCCGACCAACTGCAAACTGTCTTCATTCCTCGCCTTACAATCCAAGCGTAACTTGAGCTCCTTCGATCCTTTCAGGTACCGCAATATCTTCTTGGCTATCTTGTAGTCCGCTTGTGTGGGTGCGTGCATGCGTCTTGTAACACGATGCACTGAAAACGAAATGTCCGGTCTTGTGCACCTAGAAATCCATAGTAAACTACCAGCTATTGATTGAACATTTTCTGCGTCGTCACACCTTCCGCTCCAGTCTTTGGTAAGAAATTATCATCTTCACCAACATCGTTAACATCCACAGTCGGTAATTGCACTGGGTTAGCATGCTCCATCTTGTACTTGACCAATAATTCGTCGATCATCTGCTCTTAATCCATGGTATATCCAGTGTCTTGACTTCCACCAATACGTATCCCGAGAAACTTTTCGACCGGTCCTAGATCTTTTAACTCCAATACTTGCATCATCTCGAAAAACTTGTCAACCAGCTGCACCGTCGTTCCAGTCACTAGTAAGTCATCAACGTAAGCTCCAACAATCACAATGCCTTCACCATCTTTGCGTAAAAATATGCACGTGTCCGTCATGCATTTCTCGATCTTCAAATCAATCAGCGTCTTACGCAGCAACTCATACCACATTCGTCTAGCTTGCTTTAGTCCATATAGGTTCCTCTTCAAACGTAAAGCCAAACAATTAGTAAAATCCACTTCAAAACTTCGTAAAACTTCATCCTTGATCACCATGCCTTGATGTATCTCCAACAAAATATCGAAATCTTTCTCCGTATGCGCCTTCGGATACGCGCTTGGTACATCTCCGTGCCTTGCCGGAACATTCCACACTTGAGCCATCGCTAGCACTACCTTGACGTTGCTAAGGTCCATCAAAGTCGAGAACGTAAAAATAAAATCCCGTCCGTAAACTTGCTTGTCTCCACGTGCCACGAGTCTCGCCTTGTACCTTTCTATAGTTCCATCTGCTTTCGTCTTCGTCTTGTATACCCATTTCGTAGGTATAGCCTTCTTGTCTTGACACTTCACGACTTCCATGTCCCGTAAAGATTTCAATTCCACTTCTTCAGCCTCCTTCCACTTGCATCCGTCGTCTCGCTTATGTGCTTCGTTGTAGCTACTTGGGTCCTTCGGATATCTTGACTTGATTGCTACGTCATCCGGCCCCATCACCGCTTATACAGCCAACGCGTCTTCTTGCACACTTGTGCTCCCTTCAACTTCATTGTTCACTTCAGTGACGGCTCCTTCCGTCCCAGACTTTTTCTTCGTCTTCTTCCGGCTTAGCGTGTCCTTATACGCCTTGAGCTTTGCCGTTTCTTGTGTCGCGCGCTTCGGTCTTGCGCTATCCTTCCTTGGTGTATTCTGTACCTGTTCCGCCGTATCAAACACGCTCCGACACACTCTTATCTTGTTCTTCCACAATATTTTCTTCTTGATTTTCATCATTCGCATCCGTTCCGTCCAACGCGGGGTCATCACCGCTAACGCTTGCGTCACTTGTTGACTTGCTCTCGTATCCAGCGTTTCAATCTGACTGATTTGTCTCGTAGTTTTGACTATATTCGCCGCGAAATGGACCCATGAACTTCCACAGTGAACAACAAATCTCCACGTAAACGAACTTCCATCTTGTCAGCTCGATGTACGAAATTACATCCTTTTTCCATCAACTTGCCTAGCGAAATTAAATTCCTCGCTAGCTTCGGCGAATAATATACTTCCTGTAACGCCACCACGACATTCGGGTCATCAACACTTCGTAGTCGCACCTTGCCAACCTTGGCCACCTGTATGTAGTTTCCATCCGGTAACGTCATCTTGATTCCATCAGCAATCGTTTTCACATCTTCTAACAGTCCTTCGTCACCGACGAGATGACGGCTCGCCCCGCTATCCAGAAGCCGTGCGTCGCCTTCGTCCAAGTCACTCGAATTCAGCACATTTTGCCACCTTGCTCTCGTCTCCGTAGTCGCCAAACCATACTACTTCGATGAAACAACTTGAGATCCACGATAGGCGTGCTTTCTGTCGGATTTTTTGCGGCAATCCCGGCGAATGTGTCCTCTGCCACCGCTACCGTAGCACGTGATCGCCTTACTGGTATCTTGTGCTGCATTCACGCTCGCTCTTGGTCCTTTCCGACTTCCGACGTGATCCATCTCGACTTCCTGTGCCCAGGCTACTAGCTCTTGTGCATGCATGACGTAATCAGTCCGCGACGGGTTATAGCGTGCCATCATTGCATACTTGAGGCTCGGCATCGCGTACTTGAAGAGATTTTCCACTATCTGCTTCTCGCTGGACTCTCTCTCGCGTGCCAACGCTGTCAGGTAAAGCAAATGCTCGTTCCATGAACGCCTTGGATATTTTTCGCGTGCAGAATGCTGCGCTACCAGATGGTGAGTTATTGTTACCTTATACGAGCGCTACATCTGCTCCATCACGAAGTGCAATGTCTGCAAAATCTGCCATCAAATGCCAATGTTCGAACGAAAATATCTTGATGCCGCACCTTCCAGGTGCTTGCCAAGCTTGTTTACCTTGAGTCTCTCCGTCCACGTGAAACCAGACGAAGTTTCTGCTATCTCCAGGGCTTCTACGAACAAGTATGCCCAATCCTTGAAACCAGGTCCTAAACCGGGGTAAGTCTCCACACCCGTAAACTTCTGTACTGTTAACCTTGGAATCTTGAAGTAGAGCGGCTGTGCGTCTTGAGTCACTTGATTCGCAGCAGCCTGCCCATATGTTGGAACAACGCCAGGTGCTCCAGGTTGCCTGCGTGGCTGTTCCGCACGCGGCGAACCTCTTCTCTCGACGCCTTCATCCGATGAGAGGTCATCAATCGTGATCCGCTGCCCAAACAGCGCGAAATTCTTACTGCTTTCTTGAAATGCTGAATTCGCACCCCAACCAGTGTTCTCTGCACCGTAGCCGGCGAAACATTTCGCCCTAGGCCTTCCTGACTCTCTTCTTCCATCTTCGTCAAGCGGTCGTTCATCTTACCCACTTGTATCAAATGCGCCTTCAGTGCGCTATCCGAATCGAGCGTCTCGCTCTCGTCCATGATGAGCAGACGCTAAAAGTATCAAATCTACTGCGACAGCAGCGCAATCACCAGCGCAAGAGTAGACCTCATCCAAAAACTCAACTTAACACGACAGCAGCGCAATAGTCAGCGCAAACGTCGATCCACTTAAAATAACCACAAACTTGCTGCGACACCAGCGCAATCGTCAACGCAATAGTCGTTCCAGCAAACAAAACACTCCAATGTCCCAGGAGTCCGTCCGATGTGCAATCGACAACACTATCGGACCTGCCGAGTAATACCTTTAGTTGATTATGTCGATACGTGCCCCCGTGTCCCTTGGGCTCATAACCTGTTGGAAGTTGACACAAGTTGGGGGCACGTGCAACTTACCGGAATGGTGGTTCAGACCGTTAGCGCCTGACCACCGTTGGGATGTTTGTTTCTATGAAGAAGCGCGCCCTACTTGATCAGAGTAGGGGCGCTCGAGGGCATGATGTAATGTGACATAATGGGTAAAAACTATACTGAATATAAAATAGAATAGTACCTAAGATCCTAACCTAGAACTTAATAATAGATGAAATCCTAAAGTACCAAATATGCAATAAATGCGAATGTGGCCACAATGTTCGCGTACACTTGGGATTTGTATGCAGCCTAACACCAGGATGCACACATGCGTAGCGTAGCAAATTCCAACAAATGACTTCCACGAAAATTCGCCTCATGTGCGATGAGGGCGTTAACCCTCTCACGCACGGCATCAAGGCCTGCTCCACTAGGAGCTGCATACCATCATCACCCAATATGGATAACAGCCTCTTAAAGGCTTCTTGTTGGACTGGGGTTAGCTTACCCCAATCCTCTTGCTTCATTTTTTGCAGAGGATGCCGTCTACCAACACAGGTGTTGGATTGACTACAAGTGATACCAGATGTAGCCGGAGCGTACACGCACGGTGAGGCTAGAGCAAAGAGGAAGACTTTCCTTAAGCGGCGATACGCCGCTACTTAGCCGATACGACGTTATATAAGGGTTTAGTGAGAGATTGCTCTCTCACTCGGGGCCAAGATTCCGTGAGTTTACGGTTAGTAAACACTAACGCCTTATTCCAAGGATTCCCTTAGTAAGGGGATAGCTAAGGGAGGTGCTCCCTTTTTCTAAAACACTCACACCATGTACGACCTTTCCCGGTCGAACGTCTAGCTGGATATACTGTTAGTTGTAAACTGACTTATTTAGTTAATATTAAATTAGCCTAACTTAATAAACTAATATAAACTATATGCAATACTAGGTAGAACTTACTTAATTCGTACCTAGCCAAAATGTAGTGTACATCACCTGTGTACCAACACATGGCAGGCTGTGGCAATAGTCTTGATAGGGGAGGATGTAACAGGGTTACATTTAGTTACGTTGGTGTACGTAAGTACACAACGGTTGAGGTCAAAAATTGACCGGTCCGAAAGGTTCGGACCTATTGTTTGTTTTAACCAATCAGGGCGGGAGCCCTTGGTGAAGGCGTGGCAGCCTGCCACTTGTTGGTACCCAGGTGGTGTACACTACATTTTGGATAGATACGAATTAAGTAAGTTCTACCTAGTATTGCATAGTTTATATTAGTTTATTAAGTTAGGCTAATTTATATTAAAAAAAAGTCAGTTTACAACTTACACTATATCCAGCTAGACGTTCGACCGGGAAAGGTCGAACGTGCTGTGAGTGTTATAGCGAAAGGGAGAACCTCCATTAGCTACCCCTTTACTAAGGAAAGCCATGGAATAAGGCGTTAGTTTTTACTAACAGTAAACTCAGGGAATCTTGGCCCCGAGTGAGAAAGCAATCTCCCACTAAGCCCTTATATAACGGCGTATCGGCTAAGTAGCGGCGTATCGCCGCTTAAGGAAAGTCTTCCTCTGTGCGCTAGCCGCACCGTGCGTGTACGTACCGGCTAACCTTCACCAAGGGCTCCCGCCCTGATTGGTTAAAACAATCAATAGGTCCGAACCTTTCGGACCGGTCAATACTTGACCTCAACCGTTTTGTATTTACGTGCACCAACGTAACCAATGTAACCCTGTTACACTTTGTCATTGGGCAAGCAGAAAAGTCTCGAGCTTACTCAGCGCGGCCTGGAAAACAATGGTAGCATCAAAAAGGAACTCTTAGTGATGACTGAAGCAAGAAGATTGCTCGCATGCTACGTGCGGCTTCGACGACTGACTATGGGTGTTACATCTCGATGGAAGCTGCTCACGCATATGCTATAATCCCAGCATGTGGCAGCAAACTGCCGCTTCAACCGATTTGATGGCGTCTTCCCAACGGCAGAAAATTTCTTTTGATAGCCACGCTATACTTTTAAGAAGTACCATAGACAGCGACGAATGTTAGCCAGCAGCAACTATAAACCTTTTTTCGAGTCCGAAAACGACGTGGATGTTTTATTGTCGTGAATCAAATGATCCGTCTGCTTGCGGCGCAAGCTTCTATTGCTAATATCTACTAGAATAGAGGTGAAACAGCTTGTTGCCCAAAAAGGAAAGGTTACCATGTACGTTTAGTGATATTAGAGAACATCCTCCATTTAATCGGGTAGGTTTAAGCCATGTCAAGCGTGTGCTGTAAGGGCCTCTTCATTACACTTGGAGCCCGACTATACCCGACCTTGGATTCTTGTCCATTGCGGGACTCGAACCCGCGATCTCCCGGTCCCGTGGTGGGGCATGTTACGTTTAGTTAAAACGCCATGGAACTCTCTCAGTTCCCTATTTTCACAATAAAGTACCTATTGTTACCTAAAGCGGGTTGGATTACACCTAACCATGAATTCGGGAGGTTCCTAGTATCTCAAAAAAGAGAAATTTCACAGAATGCCCCCCTTCTGAGCGGAATTTCACAGAATACCCTCAAATGTCTTTATTCACAGAATGTCCCCAGGAATCTTGGCAAAACTCTGACCATCGATCATAATGCCGGGGGCTGTAAATACAGTGATGTGTCCACACTTTCGGACGGCAACTCCGAACTCATAATCTCCAGAAATTTCACGTTTGAATTCATATCTTACATATCATACTCATCCTTTCAGGCAAAGCGCTCTAGTACTATATATAGACTATCCAACATTAATCGATCATGACTACCTGCGCTCTTTCCCGAATTCCGGTACTCTCTTAGGGTAGACCTACGCCAGTTTGGATGAGGGAGTGTTGGCGACGTCCGTTCATGCCATGAGGAACAGAGTCAACTATCAGGTCTGCAAAAGGGATAAGCAAAAGGTGTCTCTTACGTGTTCAGGAGAGGATTGTACTGCCATTATTCGTATCATAGTCTCTGAGAAAACCGAACTAGTGACGGTTACCGTAATGAACGATGTGCATGGCTGTCAAGGAACGATCCAAGGCCCGCGGGGTATTCTCCGTCATCATGATTTTTTGGTTGCCCTAGTGCTGGAGAACTTTCCAGTTGACAAAGATACAATGCCCAAGGATAGCCATGGTTTCTTGAAGATGCAATTCGGTGAGGATATTCCATACACAACTGCCCACAAGGTCAAGGAGAAAATTCTTCCAGAGAGCGCGGAAGACCAGAGGCTGCAGTTTCAGAAGGTTCAGCCCTACATCCACCTGCTTCAGGAAGCTGATCCCAGCACCGTTGTCATAATCAAAACACATGCTATTAATGGTTCCAACGAACGATGCTTCCATTCGGTCTTCATTGCTCCTAGTGCATCCCGGCAGGCGTTCAAGCATATGGGGAAGTTTGTGGCGGTTGATGGGACCTTAAAAAAATCGCTTTGTCCAAACTCTACTGTTGGCGCTGGGCAGAAATGCTAATGACCAACTTGTTCTGTAGGCCTGGGCCGTCGTTCCAAACGAATGCACCGATAATTGGACATGGTTTATGAGAGCCCTTCTGACCGCCTATCCTGACATGAGTGAGGCCGACACAGTCATCATAAACGATCGTGAAAAAGTTATCATCAATGTCCTCGATGCCGTCTTGCCCGATTATTGTGCCCTGTATTGCTGCTATCATATCGCCCACAATGTACAAACGCGGATTAGGTTGTCCGCAAAAAGTTTTGAAATGCTCTTGTTAATATCTGGCTTTAACTCAACCATTCTGTATTGCTTTCTAAAAGTGTGCCTACGCGGAATCCCAAGCAACATTTGATGAAATGATTGCAGAAATGCGATAAATCAAAAGTGCAGCTGCTGATTACATCCTGGAAATCCCCTTGGAGCAGTGGGCAACACACAAGATCACGGGAAGGCGCTTTGGCCATTGTACCTCAAATTTAGCGGAGATTGCCAACGCCTTTTTGAGAGCCATCCGCGAAATCCCTTGTCTTGAAATGTTGGATGCGCTTTACCGACACCAGATGGAAAATATCACGAGCGACTGGTGGCCGCTGCAGCACTGGTATCCCCTTTACCACCGGTCGCTCAGGGCAAGTTTGATAAACAATTGCAAGACACTTTCAAATTCAATGTCGACGTGTCCAGCTCTTTGCAAGGAGTGGTCATCAGCAGCACCAGTCACACCAGTCAAACTCCCTGCCAACAATAATGTGGTGGAGTCAAGTTCAAAATCGAACACCGTAGTGTCGAGAACCTGACCACCATCGTGCCCAGCCTTCCAACTGACGGGGGGGGGGTACCCCGCGAACCTTGCCTACGATCCGATCTGATCGTCAGCTGCTATCAGACGATCGATCATCAGCATAGGACGCCTGGTCCGATTTCTGCGTCTCCATCTCACCTTGTGTACCCGATGGAATGGGTTGGTTACACACTTGGTGGATCGTCGCTGTAAATTGATTCGGGTCTTAAATGCGAGACCGTGCTGGGTAGTGTTACCGTGGGCGGAACTCTTCACCCTGGGTACGGCCAGACCAATTATACTCAGAGTAAGTGTACTCCAAAGGTCAGATCGCTTCACCGATCGTAGAGCCCAACCAATGCGAGAATAAAAGACCAATATTCCAATATGGAGATCCAACGAGAACGTAACAAACTCCACGAACGATTTCCCCACGTAACAATCCAAAACCTTATTTACACGTTCCAAAAGTGTGTGACTTGGGATTGCGAAGCGGACCAATGCGTACTCCCGTCGAGGGACTTCCGGCGGGCCAAGTGCGTCTGTAACGCGTCCCGCCCGGGTATAATGAGCTAGAGGGGATTACTCGACCCTCTGCTCCAAACACTCTGCGGCGTGCAGAGGCGACTGATTTACAGTGCAAAGATGCGAACGACTTCCTTGTTGAGTGTTAACGTCCAAAAGAAAAAGACACACCAAAACCAAAATTACTCCCTACGGTTCCCAATATGTACAAACATTAAAATATGTAAGTACACGCAATATCATGTGACTTACCAAAATCCGTGTTCTTGACACCTCTCTCACACGATAGGCTTAAAAGCCTCCTTGATTTCCACCAATCCGATCGCCGATAAGCCGATCGGTGTGCTGCTGACATAAAGCGACTGAAATGCCTGAGTCTGCTTCACCTCAGCCTCACCTGAGTCTGCTCGTAGCCGCGCAACGGTAACGACCCGATCTCACCACAACCTAGATCTTCGCAGAAGCGGACTTCACCAATGGACAGATCTTCGAGTCCACCTTCGCCAGGCACTTGCCTTGTACACCTGATCGTCTTGTAACCTCTCTTGACGCTCGTTGCTGCTGGTGGCCTGCGTTCCTCATCGCTCCATATTGATTCACCTACCAGATCGGCCCGATATGACAGCCCTCGCAACACTCCAGATTCCGACACACCGGATGGGCATCAGATCGGGGTCGATCAGCTCCGGAAAACAGTCCGGGTGCTTCAGTCGCAGTTGGACGTCAAAAATTTATCACTCCTGCAACTGCGGAAGGAGGTGGATACTATGATCCCCGTGTCCACGGAGTCGCAGGAGGTGATCGCCGAAAACGCGCATCTCCGGGACCAGATCGCCCAACAAACAACGCGAGTAAGCTGATCGGTCTGTTTTTCGTCTTGTATCTGCTCTAAACTTTTTTCGCGTGCAGATCGGCTTCTCACTGACACCGTCAAAGCGTTTAACGCTTTACTCGCGGCTGATCGGCAGTCACATGACCACGCGATCAGCTCCGACCGATCTTGGACGGGCTGATCGGCGCACGGCATGATCTGTGTAACGGGGTTACATTCGAGTTACATATAATGTTGGTGTACATGAGTACACCACGGTTGAGGTCGGTATTGACCTGTTTGAAAGGTTTTGAACCTTTGGTTTTTTTAACCAATCAGGGCAGGGGCCCTTGGTGTGGTGGTGTGTCAGCCATCCACGTTTCAGTACACAGGTGTGTACACTACATTTTAGCTCGGGACGAATTAGGAATATTCTACTTAGTATTACATATATATTATATTAGTTTAAATTAATTTAGGCTAATTACATATTAAATATATTCAGTTTACATTTCACTCTATTTTGCGGACGTGCGACATCGACCTGTCGCGCGCGAAGTGAGTTTCGTAGGTAAGAGGGAGCCCTCCCTTTACTTACATCCCGTAAAGGGAATACAGCCGTTAAGGCTAAGTCGTAAACCAACCCGGGAATCTTGGCCCGAGTAGGAGAACTCTCCTACTAAGCCCTTTACAAGGGCGTATAGGCTAAGTAGCGGTAGCTACAGCTTTAAGGAAGAGTCTTCCTCTGTGCGCTAGCCGCACCGTGCGTATACGCACCGGCTACATCTGGTAGCACTTGTAGTCAATCCAACACCTGTGTTGGTAGACTAGGCATCCTTTGCAAAGGATGAATCAGGACGATTGGGATAGTTTGACCCTCGTCCAGCAGGAAGCCTTTAAAAGACTGTTACCTTTAACGGGGGAAGAAGGCACGAAGCTCCTAGTGGAGCAGGGACTTGAGACCGTAAAGGCAAGGGTATATGCCCTCATCGCTCATGAGGCGAGTTGTAGTGGAGGTCATTACACGGGGGTGCGCCCTCCATTATCGTTTAAGATAAAGGAGTTCACCGGAGAGAAGGGTGATAACCTTTACGTGTGGTTGCGAGAGGTCGAAACGGCCTTCGCCACAGCGAATATGACCGCTGATCACTTGCAAGTGGGACTTTCATTGACCCATCTTACGGGCAAAGCCCGTATATGGGCGTTTACGTGTTCGGAGTCAGTTACGGACGTGTTCCCAAGATGGAAGGTCCTTAAGCAGAATGTCATGGACATGTACGCAACGCCTGATCTGGTTTTCCAGAATCATCTCGCGTTTTTGAGGTGCCGTCAAGGCACTAAGGACCTGGAGATTAATATCCAGGAGCTTAAGACCCTGTTGGCAGGGATGTACGCGAAAGCGTATTCGGACGATGTGTCCATCCCCGTCTTCATGGGAGGCCTGAAAGAAGGGCCAGCACGTTCGGAACTCTTCCGATGCCGACCCCAATCCCTGGGGGAGGCATTAAGAATGGCGTTTAACGCCGAAAGGAACTTTCGTCCCTCAAAGGTGGGTCCTGAACCCATGGACCTTAGTCAGGTCGAAGCGGAAGAGAAACCTCCCGCTAGGAGTCACTCTGACTCCTTTTCGCAGGGCTTAGAAGCGGAGATCCTTGCAATGTTTCAGCGGCATGGGCCTCTAAGATGCTTCCTGTGTGGAAGCACGGATCATCTGCGGAACAGATGTCCGAAAACCCCCAGCGAGACTCTCTCTATAAGGTTCGAGGGCGAGTAAAAAGCCCTTGTCCAAGCCGTCGGGAAAAGACGGCTCCCAGTAGGTGCGGGGCGCCCAACTGGGGGATCCCTCAGTGCTGTTAAGCCCCAGGGTAGGGGACGACAGCACAAAGCCCCGAGGGAAGCGGTGCTCTCTAGCACCGAGTTGGTGTACCAGCCAGGTTTGCTGGTAGTCCTTGCGGACGTGAAAGGCTTTAATAATCCTTGGAGACTCTTGATAGACTCTGGAGCGTCTAACAATTATGTCATACGGGCTTCTGTGGAGAAGAGTCGGCTGTATGCCGAGGCCCTAGTGGAACGTTCTCGTGACGTTTTCACGGTCCGTCTTGCGACGGGCGTACAGGTTTCTGTACCCAAGGTCTCTATTGACCTTAAGCTGAAGTTTGCAGACTTCGACAGCTTAGAACGTTGCCTAGTCCTGGATTTGGACTCAAGGTATGACCTCATTCTGGGCATGAAGTGGCTGGAACGCCACGAGCCATGGATATACTGGAAGTCTAAGTCCATTGGCTCAGCGCACCCGCGGTCGGGTGAAGCATTGACAAGTCATGAACCCACCTTTGCTCGATCTCAAAAGCGATTCTGGCGTGAGATGACAGAGATTGGGATGTCTGAAATGATCATTCCCAATGGCGTTAAGGAAGAGTTCCTTAACGAGGGGGATTCGGCGGTTAATTCCCACGCCGTTAACGGCAAGACTGGTGAGTTACCAGTGGTAGAGGTGGATTCCTCTGTGGTAACTCCAGTGGTAGGGGTAGAGACCCCTGTGGTTAAGCGCGAGGCGCTTCCAATAGATGGGGCAATTGACTCCCCCCATCTGGGTGTCGGGATGAGTTCCGAGGCCAGTAGTCAGCAGTCCTACAGGATGCTGAATAGTGTGACAAGTGTTGTCACAGAAGGCGTAAGACTGGAACGGTTGCCTGGGGTAGGCGAACTGTTGTCGTTGGAGGCGATGTCCTTCAACGAATTTGAAACTGCTTTGAAAGCAGAGAAAATCGACGAGGTTGTCGTATTACGTCCGGAAGAGGAGTTGAAGTCCTCATCCACGATGGACGAGTCAGTTTTGGTACAAACCAAACAGGCATTGAATGCCCGAAGCGGCCTCAAGATCCTCGCGGATCCTGAGGACCCTTACCATTCCTTATTAAAGGAATTTGGAGATGTCATTAGTGACAACCCACCGATGGGGTTACCACCGGATCGGGGAGTCCGACATGAAATTGATTTGGTTCCTGGAATTAAATACTGTGTCACTAGGCAGTGGCCTCTCCCCAAGGAACAATGCGACGTCATCGACGCATTCTTCAAGGGGAAAGAAGAGGAAGGGATGGTACGGGAGAGCAAGTCTCCCCACTCATCTCCCACCTTTTGTGTTCGTAAACCGAACGGAAAGTGGCGCATTGTGCATGCGTACAACAAGCGGGATGCAGCTTCTGTACCAATGCAAACTCCTATTCCTCGGAAGAAGTCCTCCATAACAATATGGCAGACTGTACTGTTTACTGCGCCTTAGATCTGGTGGACGGTTAATATCAGGTGCTCATGCGAGCATCCGATATTCCGCTTACAGCGGTCAGCACGCCTAGTGGCATGCTGTGGTAGTGGCTTGTTATGCCACAGGGGATTTCAAATGCACCAGCGACTTTTAATCGCTTGGTGACACAACTCTTCCGTCCTCATAGAAAGTACACTCAGACGTACTTCGACGATATATTCGTTCACAGTCGCGTGGAAAAAGGCGACTCGTCTGATGTTCAGACGCACCTAATACATCTTCGAGCGGTGCTCAAATGTATGCGGGAGCATAAGTTATATGCAAACGCATCCAAATGTATTTTTGGTGCTGAGGAAATCCCTTTCCTCGGATGCTTCATCGGTAAGGATGGAGTGCGGGCAGATCACGAGAAGGTGAAAGCCATAGTGGAGTGGCCTTCGACTATAAATCATAGAGATTTACGGAAGTGGCTTGGATTAGCCAATTATCTCCACAAATACAGCGAGAACTACGCTGATATGGCGAAGCCATTAACTGACCTTCTTAATAAGGACGTGGATTGGTGTTGGGAAACAAAACAAACCGCTTTCAAAGCGGTTAAGGGGAGCTTGTTGAAATCCCCCGTTCTTTCTATCCCAGATTCTGGGAAACCATTTAGCGTCGTCTGCGACGCCTGCGATTTCGCAATCGGATGTGCTGTGTTACAAGCGGACAATGCGGGACGGGAATGCGTGATTGCGTTTGAGTCGAGGCAGCTTAAATCTGCGGAACGGAATTATCCCGTCATGACAAGGAGCTACTTGCAATGAAGTATGCTCTTGTCAAATCTAGGGTTCACCTACTCGGCTCAAAGCCGTTCGTGGTTTATACTGACCACGCGTCCTTACGGACAGCGACAAAGTCGCCTCATCTCTCGCAACGGATGGCCCGTTGGCTCTCCTTCTTTGCGGAGTACAACTTTGAGGTTAAGTATAAACCTGTCAAGCAGAACGTGCTTGCAGACGCGTTATCGCGTCGTCCCGATTACGAGCTCGCTCACGCGACATCCGTCACCACATCTGTGGTGGATCTCATACGCCAGGCGTATGAGAAAGACCCACAATGTACGGTGCTTATCAGCGCGTTATGTGGAAAGGGTCTTGGCTCGTCTGAGCCAACCCTGTCAAGTCGAGCTAAAGCTCGTTTACACCGTTACAGGTACTGTGCCGGTTTTTTATATTATAGCACGAGCGCGGAGGACACTCCGCGGGTGGTAGTTCCTCATGATGAGTAACGGAAGCTTGGAGTCCTCTTTGAGGCACATGACGCCCCTTCCCGGGGGTCATTTAGGTCGGGATAAGACCTACAGCTCTTAATGCGCTCTGTATTGGTGGCCCAACATGTATAAGTGGGTAGGTGCGTATATATGCACCTGTGAGACGTGTCAGACGGTTAAACCCTCTGCAAGTTCAGCTGTGTCTTTGGCGAGACTTTCAGTTCCAACGGAGTGTTGGAAATCCATTAGCATGGATTTTATCTTCGGTTTTCCGAAGGATAAGGCCGGGAACACCGGCATATTGGTCTTTGTAGACCGATTGAGCAAGATGGCTCACCTGGCGGCGGTACCGGAGTCCATAGATGGACAAGGAACAGCGAAAGTGTTCCTAGACCGTGTCTTTCGACAGCAGGGTCTACCCGATTCCGTTGTGTCGGATCGGGATCCCCATTTTACGGGACAATTCTGGGGAGCGTTGTTTAAGGTGCTAGGCACCAAGCTACTCATGTCCACTGCGGATCATCCGCAGACGGACGGTCAGACGGAACGCGTTAATCGCGTTGTGGAGGACATTCTCCGTAGTTTATGTCCGGATTCTCCAAAGAGTTGGAGTGAGATGCTGCCGATGGTTGAATTTGCTATCAACAATTCGGTACATGCATCTACGGGGTTTACCCCGTTTTACGTGAACGTATTGGTGAATCCGAGGGTTCCGTTGACGCCACGTGTGTGTGGCCCAGGGCTTGAGGGGGGAGGATTCCCCGATGTCAGCCCTGTATCTGTGCGAAAGCACATCGATAAGTTTTTATCGACGCGCCTTAGTGTCTTACGACACGTCTGCGATGCCATGGCGGAAATCCAAGACAAGCAGAAGGAGCAAGCTGACCGCAAGGGGCGGCGTAACAAAAAGGTGTACAAAGTAGTAGAAAGTGTTTTATTAAACGCTAAAAATCTTCCTACACATGCAGTTTCAAATGTGTTGCGCAATAAACTACGCCCCAGGTATGTGGGACCCTTTAAGTTACTATCCCGAAAGGGCTTATAGTATACCTTGGACATCCCGAAAGGGATGCGTACGCATCCAACCTTTTATGTCGGTATGCTTAAGCCATACCAGGACCCGGAGGCGGGCCCCCTCCTGGAGGGGGGTGGAAAGGCGGATAGCCGTATGAGCCGTAAGGCACGGCAGGGCGGAGGAAGCCCGAAAGGGATAAAATGCGACCACGAAGCTCCGCAACGGTCGTCTCGAGAGAGGCAAGCCGCCTCTCGAAGCGATCAGTGGCATCGCGATCATCGCGGATCCCCTCGTGGAGATCATGGATGCGATGGCTGTGTCGATCACAGCGTTCGCGAATCTCACGTCGCAATTGCGCGACCTCCTACTCCAATGCTTGATGCGGAGGGTACTCCACACTTTCATCTGGAGCGGCTGATGGCGCGACGCCATCATCGGGGTCAAAACCAGTATCTGGTGAAGTGGAAGGGTTATCCACACTCAAAGAGTTCATGGGAGTTCGAGACTCCCCTACGGCAGGATTGCCGCAACGTCGTTGACGCTTTTGAGCGGGAGAATCCCGCTTTAGGTCAACGACCAGAGGGGCATGGGAAGCCCATTCACTCCCAATAAGTGGGAGTTCGCCGGAGGCAGATGTGGAGATCACACTGTCTTCGGACACCATGGTGGAGACAGGGACGCTGGCGTAGCGCGTGCGATACGGAGCACTTAATTGCTCCATCGCTTTGGCTTTGGCAAATGTCAGGCGCAACACCCTCTCCACCCAAATGTCTCGACGGAAATAGCTGTTATGCAGCTCATTGAATCTGGGGAGAAGCTTCTCCCCTTCCGCCCAGAGCGGAACTTCTTCTCTGCATCATCAGCACTTTCTCCCGGAGAAAGAACGAAAGGAACCTCGCGGAGGTTCTCAACAGGGGCACCCTGTGCCTGCTTGTTTAAGCGCTCTCTGTATGAGACGCTAGTGAACTGGTTTTGTGCAAGCAGTTTTTGCCGGAGTTTCTCGCGGCGTTCGCGTTGATACGGCTGTTCAGCCGCGGGGCCAGGGGTATAGGACGCTAAACTGGTCCTTACCAAACGACTGGCCCACCTTGGAAGGTCACGAGGACCATCTAAATTATAAGCTGCCCTTGACGAGCGTTTGGGGGCGCGTAACGCAGCCCTTAGTGCCTGTGCGGCAAGTTGGGTGTCTTGAGCTGCGTCCAGCTCATTAGTGACTATCGCCTTTGGCGATTCGAAAGTATCATCCGATATGGGCAGGGGTGGCGCACTGGTTAGCGCATTTTCCCCGCGTGTGGGGAACGGATTAGGCTGCCGACAATGCCTTTCGGCGCTGTTGGAGCGGCTAACCGTTGGGGAGGTATCCCCAATGGCATCCACCTCCGAATTTGGAGTAGTCTACCTCTTTTAGAGGAGACGCCATAGCACCACTGGAGGTGTACATATGGAGGGCCAGAGGAACTCGCGTTGGAGTTCTCCAACAAGATTTTGATTATTGCGTAAGCAATAGTCTTGATGGGGGAGGATGTAACGGGGTTACATTCGAGTTACATATAATGTTGGTGTACATGAGTACACCACGGTTGAGGTCGGTATTGACCTGTTTGAAAGGTTTTGAACCTTTGGTTTTTTTTAACCAATCAGGGCAGGGGACCTTGGTGTGGTGGTGTGTCAGCCATCCACGTGTCAGTAGGCAGGTGTGTACACTACATTTTAGCTCCGGACGAATTAGGAATATTCTACTTAGTATTACATATAGTTTATATTAGTTTAAATTAATTTAGGCTAATTACATATTAAATATATTCAGTTTACATTTCACTCTATTTTGCGGACGTGCGACCTCGACCTGTCGCGCGCGAAGTGAGTGTCGTAGGTAAGAGGGAGCCCTCCCTTTACTTAAATCCCGTAAAGGGAATACAGCCGTTAAGGCTAAGTCGTAAACCAACCCGGGAATCTTGGCCCGAGTAGGAGAACTCTCCTACTAAGCCCTTTACAAGGGCGTATCGGCTAAGTAGCGGTAGCTACCGCTTTAAGGAAGAGTCTTCCTCTGTGCGCTAGCCGCACCGTGTGTATACGCACCGGATACAATCTGTCTCGTTTGGAGGCCTACAGGTCACACCCCCGGGAACAGCTCGCGCTGGTCAACCGGCACAGGTTGGAGGATCAGTCCGATCGGACTTTGCTCCGCGCCCAACATGGTGACCTGGAGGGGCAGATCGGCGAGTTGCAGGTCGTGGTAAGAGACCAGATCGGGAAGGTCGAGTCCTTCCAGAGCCGATTGGACGCCTGGACCCAGGAGTCAAACCGTCGTTGGGCGGCAGTAGATCGGTGCTACCAACAGTTGACCGACTTGTTGTACCGGCGTCCGGCTGTAGGCTCTAGCGTTGACCGATCTGCATCGGCCGCTCTGATCGATCTGCACCAAGATCGGAAGCGACGCCATTCATTGGCCAAAAGTCAATATTGCAATATTCCAAAAGTTTCCAAGAAGCGTAAGGACGCGTCGAAGGGATCGAGGGCTCGGGGCATAGCGCGTGACTCCGAACTCGAGGAGAAGCGAGCGGTGCCTCAGAAGAAAGCCAAGACGCTGGCGCATCTCCCAAGCCCCAGATCGGACGCAGGTGACACGTCCATCACCGTCAAATCGCATGCGCCCTTACGCCACCGCGCTGCTCACACCAAACATATGGCGATCTCCTCCGGAGAGGACTCGGGGATCGAATCTGGAGATTCTGATTTCTTGTTCACTGCTTTGTCCAAGTCCCGATCCGATCAACGCCGAGGTCCTGTTCCCGCGAAGCCTGCATCGGGGGCTGATAAGGTGATCAGCTCCCAGGGTGATGGTGTTGCACGGACGCGTGAGTCGACCGGATCGGTGCCTTCGTTCCAGCCCGGCACATCTGGGCTGCGCCATCACGACCGTTTGAAAGGGGTGTCGATCGGAGATCGACCTCTTGCATCGCTGACTTCAGATGCCACTTTGCCATGGTCACCGGGGCAGATCGGTAGCTTGCACCGATCAGCCCTGACCAAGCATATACTCGCACGGTCGATGTCCCGACCAGATTCCTGGCTTTTCCTCCAGCTTCAAAGGCTCCTGCCACTTCTGCATGGCGGGCGGACCTGGTCACATCACCACAAATAACCCGTCTGTATGCAGATCAGCCATGGAAAGTGTTCATCCGCCCCAATATGGGGTACATGTTTGCGTCGACTGCGTGGATCGACTCGTTCTTGGGTCGAGTGAAGGCATTCAATGAAGCCTACAGCCAAGCGATCTGGGAGCTATCTAGTGCTTCCTCCTGATCGAGCGCAGCATGATCAAGGCCTGATCTCATTCCAGAAGAACCGGAAGAAGCGCCGGAGTCGGGCGGGCGAGGCCTGGCAGACCCTATGCCAGTTCGTTCTGGGAGG
>CM047585.1:16521559-16621221 GCA_026184515.1 Peronosclerospora sorghi
CCTATCAGATTCAAGGAGTATCAAGAACGCAGGTCTTGGGTGAGTCACCTGACATTGGGTATTTTACATAATTTTGTGTGGGTACATTAGGGACCATAGGGAGGTAGTATTATTGGTTAGTTGCGATTTTTCCAAGTAGAAGTCTTTTGGTTGCGGATTTTCCTAGTAAGAGTCTTTTGGTTGCGGATTTTCCAAGTAAGAGTCTTTTGGTTGCGATTTTTCCAAGTAGAAGTCTTTTGGTTGCGGATTTTCCAAGTAAAAGTATTTTGGTCTATGAATAAGTGGCAAAAACCTCTTCTGGTCTTGGTCTACACCGCAGCAAGGAATCGCCGTTATTCTTTTCACGTACACTAGTCGCCTCCGCCCGCCGCGGAGTGTTTGGGGGCAGAGGGTTGAATTATCCCCTCTTGCCTATTATACCCGGTCTGGACGCGCCGCACGCGCACTTTGGCCACCGGAAGTCCCTCGACGGGAGTACGATTTGGCGATCTCGACACTTTGACTCAAGTACGTTTGGAACGTGCTATTCACTGGATTGGTCTTTACGTGGAGATATCGTTTGTGGAGTTTCACGGGTATATTGGGTCTTTACGTGGACATATTGGCTCATTGTAACATTGGTTGGAGTTTAGACCGGTTTTGGTCTTCTCTCATATTGGTCAGGGGCTAGACCGGTTGATTGGTCTACCCTCTATTATTTCGTATTGGTCAGGTCCACCTATTGGAATTTATCTTTTGGAAGTGTTTCTGGTCTGTACGTACCTGGGGTGAAGAGTTCCGCCCTAGGTACACCTAGCCAGCACGGTATCATATTCAAGACCGAATCAGATCGATCTGCGATCCCGATCCACCGAGTGTGTAACTAGCCCATTCCATCGGGTACACAAGGTGAGATGAACTTAAGTGAATCGGACCAAGTGTCTTTGGATTATGACCGGTCGTCTGCCAGCAGCGGACGATCGGACCATATCTCGAATGGAGGTCCGCGGGGTACCCCCCCGTAAGTGGGAAGGATGGGCACGATGGTGGTGGTCAGGTTGTCGATACAAATGTATTCGATTTCGAACTTGACTCCACCACAATGGTGCGCGTGCCCGGATCACTTGGTGATCGTGGATATCACCGCGAGGTGTCATCAAAGATTGAATTTGGAATCGTTCTGGAGAGGGCGTAAGGAAAGGCTATCACCTTACGTCTTCGTTCTCGATAAAGATGGCGATGTCCGGTCTGGCCTGGTGGAGGACCAGATCCAAAAGGCTCCCACCGGGGCCGATCCGGACTATAGCAAGTCCTGCTATAGTCCCGGAAAGGATCAGGACCTTGGTCCTGATCCTATGTATGTGCATAAAAAAGTTGATGAAAAATTAAAAGAGAAAATACTTGGAGGCTGATCAGAACGATCAGACCAACCTCCCCAAGGTCCCCAAGATTCCCAAGAAAGGGTTGGGAATGCCGGCCGACGAAGACGACCTTGAAGAAAAGTCGCAGGTCGGAGATGGAGGCATCACTGATGAAGACCTAAACAAGATGTATTACATTTTTGAGCTGAAACGATTTGTTCGCTTTGACGTGGTCTTTCGGGTGCTGAACCTCCAGATCCCCGACCATCTTCTCGGTCCCACTACCGAGCCGAACCAGAGTGATCGCCCATTACTGTTGGTGAAGAACCTGGTGGCGATGTTGGCGGAGGTTGGCATTAAAATGCAGAACCCCGACGATGTCCAAAAACTATTTGAATTTGAGACTTGGAGGCTGAAATCGTCGATGTCGACCTTCCACGACCATTTGGTCCCACTGGTGGGGGCGGTTCGCCGCCCAACTCCCACCGCAGCAGTGAAGGTCGCTGAAGTCTCCACAGCGCTTGTTGACATTGGTTCTGATGACGAATCGGTTTATCAATCTCCACCGGCCTCGAACAGCTCATCAGAGTTGGAGACTGGTGTCGAGCGGATGACCATGGGGGTGGACCATGCCCAGCCGGAACAAAAAAAGGACGTGTGGCAGCAAAGGGCTGCTTGCCAGTCGGGGCTCCACCGACCCCCACAGGCCTCAGTTCTGCAAAAGGAGTGTATCAACACGTTGCCCATGACTCCAGCTAACGTCCAAGCCATGTTTGAGACGATGATGGAACGTTTCATGGAATACCGGGTTAGACCACCTATGTGCCCACATGTCCAAGACCTGTCTACCCAGCAAAGTGCCAATGTTTGCCGAGATGTAGATATGGAATCGGTAACATCTGTGGACAAGACCACTCGAAGTGATAAGCAAGTCGGCAAAGGGAAGCGCAATCCGCAACCGCCCAGACCGCGTAGACCAAGCAAGACAAGTGACTGTGACATGGAGTCGGTCGGCGGTCTTGACGACCACTGTGGTTCAGACGGTACGGGCGCAGGCAAACCACGCAAGGCTAACCTAGCCTCCACCATTGCTTACGACTTTGGATCTGCTGCGATTCCGCGCATCCATATGGCCGCGACGACCGACCTCAAGGACTTCACTGGCAAGGATGCTGATGAAGACCAGGCCCGGTCTTGGTTCGGTCGGGTCAAGTCTGCGTTCCTGCGAGACCAGACCCCGAAAAGTGAAAAGTGTCTGATCTTCCGGGATTTGTTGAAAGGACCGGCTGCCAACTGGATCCAACAGTTAGGTCGGGATGTCCGGTACGACTGGGAACAGCTATGTGCAGAGTTTGAAGGGCAATATTGTAACTCCGGATTTTCGAGTGCCCGCAAGTATCACCATATGCAGAAGCGGAACGACGAGACACCGATCGAGTATTTGCATCGGTTGAACGTGGCTGCACTTCGTGCCGGCATAACAATTAAAGAGAATAACCCGCCGAACGGTGCTGCTCTGGAACATGTGGGTCACTACATTAGTACCCTGGACGATCAAGAACTGGCGGACCAGCTTACTCTGCTGCGTCTTAGGGACGCAGGTGAAGTTGAACATACTCTACGGACGCTACAGCAGTCGCGTAGCATGAGGGTGAAGAGTGCTGGTTGATCAGGTCGCTACCGATCCAAGACCCAGACCCAGATCGATCCGGTCAAGAGACCCTGGACCAGACCGACCCGAGCGGTCAAGGCGATCGTAGCCGAAGACAGCACGGGATCGGAAGGGAAAAGTGGAAGTCCATCCAGCCAGGATTCATCGGATGAAGACCAGTATCGTTACGTCTATGTTGCGGGACCTGCCCCGAAGACCAAGTCGAAGTCCGACCAGGTGGACCGGAAGAGAAGGAACGGAAGCAAGTCCGATCCAGACCGACCTCGTCAGAAGTGCTCCCACTGTGGGTCGAGCAAACATGATGTTCCAAACTGCTGGAATAAGATGGTGTGCAAGAAGTGCGAGAGACGCGGCCACCCGACTAACCACTGCCTTTTCGTATGCAAGTCATGTGGAGAGATCCACGAGGCCGGCCACTTCAAGATTGAAGATTTTTTTACATGATACGCAAGTGGTACGTGCCGGACAAGCACGCGGGGATGCTGCCGCCGCACGCGGAAAAGATGTTAAACTAGAACGCTCGCCAGGTTGAAATCTGGATCGAGCCGAGCGTTCTACGGTTCACATCTATGCATATGTCGGCAAGGAGGATAAGACCGACAATACACGTTCTATTCCAAAGTGCGTCGACCGAGACCATCCGGTCTACAGTATGAAGACCGATGAATACTCCCGGACCAAGGTGGTTATGCAGTTGGACTTGCTGCCTGGAGAATCCCGCGGATACTGGAAGTATCACGCGCCTGATAAATGGTTCAAGCAGGCGAAAGCCTGTGGCAAGATTAATAACCAGAAAGCGACGATGTTGTTCGACTCTGGAGCTGAAGTCTCGATAATCGACTCCGCCTTTGCTCGTAAGGTCGGATGTCGTATAGACGATACCCAGAGCCAAGAATGCGTCGGGATCGGTGAAAAATCTTATATGACCGAAGGAAGAACGCGTGTGAAAATTACTTTGTCGGGATCGCTGGTTTACTTTTTCATCGCTTGGGTTGGCAAGTTGGCTGGTCAAGACGCTTTACTAGGAATGGATTTCATGGTCCCAGCTGGTATTCGCCTAGACCTGTCACATGGAGTGCTTACGGTCCCGGATGAGGTCCAGGTCCAGTTGGCTGGTCGAAGACCTCTGTATGGTTCGTATACCGATCTGGTCCGGTGGGACCAAGACCTCACTATCCCAGTTGGTCGGTCTGCCGATACCCCGGTTGAGAAAGGTTTTCGTTCGAAGAAGTTGTGGTTGACCAGAAGCGATCGGTGGGTCCCGACCTTCGTATAGAGTGCTGGTCGACGTGATTTTGTCCGTGTTACCAATATCGGTGACAAGCCGCTGACACTGGACAATAACACTATTGTCGGTATGTGGTTAGCAGAAGGGAAGGTACCAAGGAAGATGGGGTTCGTCTCGATTGGGTCGAGGCGGTATGTCGAGTGGCAAAACCTGGCGTACCAATCGACCACCGATCTTATCAGCGATGATGGGTCAGTGGAAGAGGATACCTCACCTTTAGTGGAAAGACAAAGTTATGTCACCACAAAAAAGATGTTGGTCCGAAGAAAGGCGCCGCAGTCACGAGGAACGGTGGACCATCAAGTAGACGATCCAAGGTTAGTCAACGTGGTGTCAGCACAAGACCAGGCGACAGCGGAGCAAGAAACGGAAGAAGGGGAACATGAAATGGCTAGGTCGGACGATGACGGTATTCCTGATCAGACCGATATCAGTGAAGGACAGCCCGTCGATCAAGACCAGGGTCGTTCAGCCGGTCCAGATGGTCTAGGTGATATCGCCCCAGAAGATGAACAAGTCTGTATACATGAAGGCGGGGAACAGTACATTCAGGAGATGGAAAGCCAAATGGCAGTCCTCCCTGAAGTGTCTGCCGACTCGCCTGAAGTTACAACGGATGATTTACAAGTGGGTGATCAAGACCTTAACAGTCCAGACCAGATCGAGCAGTTGAAGAATATCATATGGAAGAAAAGACATCTGCTGATCGGAAAGGGCAACGCCTTACCACCTGCAGCCCGTGGTGCGATTTGCGATATTGACGTTGGAGATGCCAAGCCGATTGCCCAGCGATGTCGACGCGTGGCGCCACAGTACCGTGAAAAGCTTTCTGATCTCATTAAAGGACTGTTGGTCACCAAGATTATTAGACCGTCGACCTCGCCATGGGCCTCGCCGATCGTAATTGTTATCAAGAAGAACGGCGTTGACATTAGACTGTGCATCGACTATCGGCTGGTAAATCAGTTGACTAAACTCATGGTGTACCCGATGCCGCTGATTAATGATCTGTTGGAAGACCTCGACAAGACATGTCGAGGTCTTTGTGGTATTGTTCGCTAGATATGGCAAGTGGATTTTGGGTGGTCTCGATGACTGATCGAGCCCGTGAGATTTCCGCATTTGTGACGCCGTTTGGTCTTTTCGAGTGGAATCGTATGCCGTTCGGTCTGAAGAACGCGCCCCAGATCTATCAAAGGCTGATAGACAACGCATTGTACGGACACTTCAAGATCAAGACCGATCGGGACCCTGTTGAAAATTATGATGTGTTTAGAGAGGGTGAACCCGATCGGGAAAGAGGGCCGTCCGTTCTAGGGAGGCGGTCGTACATCGACGACATTCTGATACCTGCCTCGTCATGTAACGATCTGTGCGAGAAGGTTGAACGATTGTTGGGGACATGCGATCGCTGGAACCTGTCTATCAGTGCCGTGAAAAGTTTTTGGGGTATGTCCAAGGTCGCCTATTTAGGCCATATGGTCTCGAACAATGGTCTAGAGGCTAATCCCAAGGACCTGGATTCGCTGAGTAACCTCCCGTTCCCCAGATCTCTGAAGGCAATGCAGTCCTTCCTGGGAAGCTTGAATTATTATATCCAATTCATTGAAGACTTTGCTATCTACGCGGCTGTGCTGTACGAGCTCCGGGAAGTTGACTATCATATGTTGCGCGAAGGAGATCAGGCAACTTTACAGGAGGGCTCCGAATCTGGTCTTGCTGCAGTTTGTCCGCAAGTGGGGGCCGAAGATCATATGAAGCGTGCACAGTTTGCCTTTGGTATGTTGACGGTTAAGATGGCGAAGGCACCGAATTCTCAAACATTTCGCTCCCGAAAAAGTGCCGACCATTATTGTATATGCCAGTAAGTGGGCTATCTCGGCCACTTTAGTGCAAGATCACGATGGTGTGTATCATCCAGTCACGTTTACGAGCCGGACGCTAAAACCAAATGAAGTGAACTATGGAATTGTCGAGAAAGAAGTTCTGGCGTTGCTACGAATTCTGGATGTGTGTTACAACCTGCTGGTCGTCCGACCTATAAAGGTCCTGTCAAGACGGTCTACTTTGGCCTGGATATTATCAGCCAATGGTATGGACGAACGTCTAGGCAGATGGTCGGCGGTCTTGTCGCAGTGGACCCTCGAGGTCGTTAAGTGCCCCGGGGGCAAGGAAGAGATATTGGGCACATTATCTGCCAGTATCACCCCTCGGTCTGAAGTGGACGAGGCATTGATAGCGATTGCCCCGAGGAAGCAACCTCGGCAGTCAGTTTCGAGACCGCCACCGACCGTCGACCATGATGAAGAGCTCTTGGTCATAAGTTTTGACGGATTGGCAAGCGTGAAGAAGAAGGTCGGCGCCTATAGTGCCATATTGTGGAAGTTGCCACAATGGTCTATAGTTGCAGCCGCTGCCGATTTCACGCCGGATATTACTGTTAACGAGGCGGAGTACCGAGGTCTACTTCTATGTATGGATCTGCTGCCGTCGCAAGAGAATGGGCGAGTCATCATATGTGGTGACTCCAACCTAGTGATCAGGCAGATCACCGGAGAGATCGACTGCAATCCTCCACGACTAAGGACGCTAAATGATCGAGTAATGAAGGCATTGAAGGACCACCCCAACCACGAGCTATTGCACGTGAAACGGGACTGGAACAGAAGCGCCGACTACCTCGCGACCACGGCCATGCAAGACCATACCGGGGCTACGATCACCGAGAAGGCCGTTCTGGATGAATTGGTGAATATAAACAGGCTCCCAGAGGTGATCGGACCCAAGAACGCCCCAGTACAGGTGCATGTGATGGTCGCGACTAGATCGAAAGCTCAGAAATCTCGCCTACCGTTCCCGAAGGAAAGTTTGAACGAAAATGCAGTGCAACAGTTAAGGATGGAACGGATTCTCAAGGCGCAGAACGAAGAAGAATGGATTATGAACCTGAAGACCTACCTGCGTGGTGAAATGTCCAAGTTGACGAACGATCAAGCGAAAGAGTGCATCAAGATCGCGGATAGCTACGAAGTGGATGATAATGGATTATTGTATTACTGCCGCGATGCCGACCAAGACAGTGCAGACCGGGACCGATTGGCGAAATTAGTGATCCCCGAGTTGATGCAGCCGGATGTCCTTCATCACTATCACGTGAGTCTAGAAGGGGGACATCAGGGCATAGGCAGGACCTATCACAAGATCAGGTCCCACTTCCACTGGAGAGGTCTTTTCCGCAGTGTGCAGAAATATGTGGGCTGTTGCACGGATTGCGAGACCGGAAAGGGTAGACCGGTAATCAAGGGGCGATCGCCGGAAATATCGAAGCTACCTACTCTTTCCAGGTCATAGCGATGGACCACATACCGTCACAGCCTAGATCGACGCGCGGCAACACTGAGCTGCTGATCTGGGTAGACCTGTTCACTGGTCTAGTTATCGCGAAGGCAAGTCTGCGGAGCAGATCGTCCAGAGCTACGAAGAATGTGTGTTCCGAAGATTCGGCGCCAGCGAGGTCATCAGGCACGATCGGGAACCCGGTTTTATGGCCGAGGTGTTCCGGTCGTTCAATAACATGATGGGCCAGAAACAGAGTGCGACGATGGCATATCGTCCGCAAGCAAATGGATCGGCGAAACGCATGGTGCAGACCATAACGAGGGCGATCAAGATGTACGTTGCTGACCCAGACCAGCGAGATTGGGACGAGTATGCAGAAAGGATGGTGTTTGCACTCAACTCGTCGACCGATCGGGTCCGAGGAGAAACGTCTTTTTATCTGACATATGGATGGGACCCTCGGTCGACACTGAAAGCTGCGATACCTATCGGTTGCACCCGGACCCGCGATCGCGATGCTCGACGCTGGCGCATGCAGGTCCAGAAACACTACCAGCATGCAAAAGAAGTCGTCAACGAAAAGCTGCGTCAGGCCACACAAGACCGGGCAGACCGGACCAATGACCAGGTCCGACCCCACGGTATAGAACCAGGGGCGAGGGTATGGCTATACCTAGACCGAGTGAAAGAGGGCTATGAGAAGAAGCTGTCTCACATGTGGCACGGCCCTTTCCGTGTTGCCGAGCTGATCGGTGGGCACGCTGCCCGTCTTGTAACAACTGGTACAGATTACAAGGTCTTCCCGATAGTGCATGTGTCCAAGTTGAAGCTGGTCCGAGAATTTCCTGATCGACCCAAAACTCCCTGTCTGGTAGACGAAGAAAAAAGATTTGATTTCGATGAAGCGTTACTGCCGGAGGACAGTTGGGAACGACCATTAGAGGAAGACGAGTTTGAAGTGTAGAAGGTCTTGGATGTTCGGTCGACCAAGAAGACCATGTTCGGTCGGACTCACCGAGAGTACTTGGTCCGATGGAAGGACCATGATGAATCAACTTGGGTCGACGAGCTCGACTTGAGCTGTAGGGATCTTCTACGAGAGTTTGAACGAGAAAGAGTCAGTCTTAATCGCTTCGCAGTGATGCAGACTCATGAAGACCAAGACCAAGACACGCAGTAGCATCGGTCGGTCTAGACCGGTGTGAAGATGTGGAAGGTCCGGAGTTGATGTGAAATTGTGATTAACTGTGACGAATTGGAGTAGCGGAATGACGAATGTGATGACTATTTTTCGTGATGGGGGTGGAACTGTTTACGATAACGTGTTTGGTGCAACTATGGAGAGAGTGGTAAAATTAGTTCAAGTGATTGACGATCGGACATATGAAAAAGAAATGATGACATGTATTACGAGTTATCTGGTCGACTACCTGCGACTTCTCTTGCTATCGCCCCACAGACGGCCGATGACCATCGACGGATGATTTTTCACTTGATCCTGAAACTGGTTACGCCAGGGGTCCTTCCGGTCTAGCTGGACCAAAGCATCCTTGAGGTCCGCGAACGGCTCAGCGCAATCAAGACGGGGGTACCATATGCCGTCGTCGGCCAGCAGTCTGGTCTTCTCAACGCGACGCCTCGGCATGTGGAGGAACACCGGGTACAAGAATACGTCGACGTCACACTCGCGGGCTCGCATCCCGTCCAAAATGTACTGGCACAGGGACTGCCAAGCCTCGCCCGCCCGAATTCGACGTCGCTTGCGCTTGCTCTGGAACGTCTCCAGGCCCGGATATTGTCGCACCCGGTCGGGGGGAAGCATCAAGTAGTGGGAAGCTTCCCAAATTGCTTGGCCGTGGATCTTGTTGAAGTTCTTCACCCGGCCTAGCAAAGTGCCGATCCACGGAGTCAAGTGGAACACAAGTCCTATCTTGGGGTGTTTGAAATTTTTCCATGGTTCATCGCCGTATAGGCGGGAGATCTGCGCCGACGTAATCAAGTAAGCCCTCCATGAAGACGCGGCAGGGGTTTTCTTGTCCGGTGGAAAAAGCCAGGGGTCCGGGCGAGAGAAAGACCTGGCCAGAATCTGCTTGGTCAGGGTAGACCGGCGCAAACAGCCGATTTGCCCCGACGACCACGGAAAAGTGATTTCAAACGTCCGTGGCGGAAGGGAGCTGGTGTCAACCGCCATGTTCTTCAGTAGAGCGTACTTGTGAAGCTCGGATGTCCCGGGGAGAACCGAAGGCGCCGGCTTCGCTGATGTCGATACTGATGTGGCGTCACTTGGCAAACCGGTCTTCTGTTCTGACCCCAATGTCGACGCCACTTGGATAAAACTTTCACGTAAATTCGTTCGTGACTTGGACTGGATGGCGACCATAAAAAAAAACTCGGAATCGCTGGACCCTTCGCTGGAGTCCTCCTCGAAGAGACCCCTGTGTGTTTGGTGCGATTTGCAGTACGGCGCGAGGGCGCTCGACTTTCCGAAGGGCTGTAGATTTCATCCGTGTTCGAGTCCGAGTCCATAAGAAGCGCCTGTGTCTTGGCTCGCTTATGAGGCACTGAACGCTTCCCCCCGAGTATGGGTCCGCGCGCAGTGCCCCGCGCCCTCGAGCTACCTGGCGCGTCCGCGCGCTTCTTCGATTTTTGTGCGATTTCGGGCTGCTAAATATCAGCCAGTGAACGATGTTGGTCTTGGTCCTGCTGCAAGCGGTCTTGGTTTGCTCCGAGGCGACTAAGGTTGCCGACGCAGACCAATCTATGCTGGAGGAAGCAGCCGAACACGGATGCAGCAAGTTCATCAAGCGCTGGCGGCAATGGTCTAGTGCCACTTGACGACGACCCGACTCTAGCGTCCAAGCGTCTGACTTGTCTTGATAAGACCGGACCTTCCCGGTCTGGTCTTGAATTGGAATCTGAAGCTCGGCAATGCGTCGCGCAAAGTCGTTGCCTTGCATGCGCAGTGAGGTCGCGTCAAACTGTCCGTCCAGCTGCTGCCGGCGAACAAGTGCAAGTTGATCCCGGAGATGGAACTGATGAGCCTCCAGACGGGACAGCTCATGACGCGCGCTTACCAGCTCCTCTAAAATTGGTCGAAGCTGGTCAACATGATCGTCGGACTGCCTATCGGCATCAAGCAAGGCACCTATTGCCTTGACGACGCTGGGAGGGATGAGATCTGAAGACAAACGAGGGCCAAGACAAGTACAAGACGAAGACCAAAGATGCGCACCTCGTGTTGCCTGGTGGGCCACCTGGGTCCTGAGACGCATGTTTTCTGCAAGCATATCCTGCATCTGCGTGTCGGCTTCAGTCTGACGCCCTTCCGATGTTTGAAGTGCACGAGAGTTACGTGGGCTGTCAGACCGAGCCGACCGGACAGGCGAAGCAAGGTGGGGCGACTCGGCGCATAGAGTTTCTGCAAGAACAACAAGAACAAGCGTCAAAGCGAAGCATAAGAAGATCAAGTGCAGTAAACGCAGTACCTGACGCAGGTGTCGAAGATGTTTGGTCCATGCGGAAGAAGTGTGAGTGACCAAGGTCCAGTTGGTCGAGTGATGGGTGAGTCAGACCGTTATCGTTGTGCGAAACGGTCGGACTCAGGGGCGGCTGTGGTGAAGTGTACCACAAATTTGGTCACTTTTGGTCAAGGCAGTTGGTCGAGTTTCCGATTGGTCTAAACAAGGGGGGCCTTTTAGCCTATCAGATTCAAGGAGTATCAAGAACGCAGGTCTTGGGTGAGTCACCTGACATTGGGTATTTTACATAATTTTGTGTGGGTACATTAGGGACCATAGGGAGGTAGTATTATTGGTTAGTTGCGGTTTTTCCAAGTCAGAGTCTTTTGGTTGTGGTTTTTCCAAGTAAGAGTCTTTTGGTTGCGGATTTTCCAAGTAAAGTCTTTTGGTCTAGGAATAAGTGGCAAAACCTCTTCTGGTCTTGTTCTACACCGCAGCAAGGGGTCGCCGTTCTTCTTTTCACGTACACTAGTCGCCTCCGCCCGCCGCGGAGTGTTTGGGGGCAGAGGGTTGAATTATCCCCTCTCGCCTATTATACCCGTTCTGGACGCGCCGCACGCGCACTTTGGCCACCGGAAGTCCCTCGACGGGAGTACGATTTGGCGATCTCGACACTTTGACTCAAGTACGTTCGGAACGTGCTATTCACTGGATTGGTCTTTACGTGGAGATATCGTTTGTGGAGTTTCACGGGCATATTGGGTCTTTACGTGGACATATTGGCTCATTGTAACATTGGTTGGAGTTTAGACCGGTTTTGGTCTTCTCTCATATTGGTCAGGGGCTAGACCGGTTGATTGGTCTACCCTCTATTATTTCGTATTGGTCAGGTCCACCTATTGGAATTTATCTTTTGGAAGTGTTTCTGGTCTGTACGTACCTGGGGTGAAGAGTTCCGCCCTAGGTACACCTAGCCAGCACGGTATCATATTCAAGACCGAATCAGATCGATCTGCGATCCCGATCCACCGAGTGTGTAACTAGCCCATTCCATCGGGTACACAAGGTGAGATGAAATTAAGTGAATCGGACCAAGTGTCTTTGGATGATGACCGGTCGTCTGCCAGCAGTGGACGATCGGACCAGATTTCGAATGGAGGTCCGCGGGGTACCCCCCCCTGTATAAGTTGGAAGGCTGGGCACGATGGTGGTGGTCAGGTTGTCGATACAAATGTATTCGATTTCGAACTTGACTCCACCACAGCACCGTCTGACCCATAGTGGTCATCAGGATCGCCGATCGACTCCATGTCGAAATCGCTGTTTTTGCTTGATCGGCGCGGTCGGGCTGGCTGCGGCTTGCGTCTTCCTCTGCCAACTGGTCTGCCACCTCGGGTAGCCTTATCCGTTGATGTCACTGACTCCATATCATCATCCCGGCAAGTATTGACATTTTGCCGGGAAGATCGGTCCTGGGCATGCTGGCGCGGAGGCGATCGGCATCGGTCTCCCATGAAACGCTCCATCATTGCCTCAAACATGGCTTGGACGTTAGCTTGGGTCATGGTTAGCGTGTTGTCATCCTCCTTTAAAAGTACTGAAACCTGTGGGGGTTCCTGGGGCCCCGACCGGCACGCAGCCCCATGCTGCCGCACGTCCTTTTTATGCACCCATGGGGGTATGATCCACCCCCATGGTCATCCGCTCAACACCGACCTACAACTCCGATGAGCTATTAGAGGCAGGTGGAGAATGATACAACAATTTATCATCGGAACACACATCATCGTGTGCTGCCGTGGCCTCAGCGACCTTCAATGCCACGGTGGGAGTTGGGCGGCGAACCGCCCCCACCAACGGCACCAAATGATTATGGAGGGTCGACACCGACATCTCCAGCTTCCAAGTGTCCAGATCAAACAGCTTGTGTACGTTGGCGAGGTTTTGAACTTTTATGCCGACCTCAGCCAACATCTCCAGCAGGTTCTTCACCAATAGCAACGGCCGATCGCTTTGGATTGTCTCGGTGGTGAGTCCGAGAAGGCGATCGGGGATCTGGGGGCTTAAGATCTGCATGACCTGGTCTTAACGAATAAATCACTTTAACTCGTGGATATAATACACCCTGGTCAGGTCTTCTTCCTTGATAACCCCATCCCCGACCTTCGACTTTTCTTCCAAGTCATCTTCATGGGGTGGCATTCCCAGCCTTTGCTTGGGGGCCTTGGGAAAGTGGATCTGATCGTTCCGATCAGCCTCCAAATCTTTTTCATCTTTAGTTTTTTCATCCTATCGTTCATTCAAATGCATAGGATCAAGACAAAAGTCCTGATCCTTTCCGGAACTATAGCAAGAATTGCTATAGTCCCGATCGGCTCCGGTGGGAGACTTATGGGGAGGAAAAAACTTATTAATCCCGATCTGGTCCTCCACGAGGCCAGATAGGACATCGCCATCCGTATCGAGAACGAGAACATAAGGCAATAGCCGTTCCTTATGTCCTGTCCAGAACGATTCCACATTCAATTCGTTATAATCAATCCTTGACGAGATATCATCTCGGTGATAGCCGCGATCACCAAGTGATCCGGGCACGCGCACCATTGTGGTGGAGTCAAGTTCAAAATCGAACACCGTAGTGTCGAGAAGCTGACCACCATTGTACCCAGCCTTCCAACTGACGGGGGGGGGTACCCCGCGAACCTTCGCCTACGATCCGATCTGATCGTCCGCTGCTAGAAGACGACCGATCATCAGCATAGGACGCCTGGTCCGATTTCTGCGTCTCTATCTCACCTTGTGTACCCGATGGAATGGGCTGGTTACACACCTGGTGGATCGTCGCTGTAAATTGATTCGGGTCTTAAATGCGAGACCGTGCTGGGTAGTGTACCGTGGGCGGAACTCTTCACCCTCGGTACGGGCAGACCAATTATACTCAGAGTAAGTGTACTCCAAAGGGCAGATCGCTTCACCGATCGTAGAGCCCAACCAATGTGAGAATACCAATATTCCAATGTGGAGATCCAAAAAGAACGTGACAAACTCCACGAACGATATCTTCACTTAATAATCCAAAAAACTTGGTTACACGTTCCAAACGTGTGTGACTTGGGCTTGCGAAGCCGACCAATGCGTACTCCCGTCGAGGGACTTCCGGCGGGCCAAGTGCGTCTGTAACGCGTCCCGGCCGGGTATAATGAGCTAGAGGGGATTACTCGACCCTCTTCTCCCAAACACTCCGCAGCGTGCAGAGGCGACTGATGTACTTTCAAAGATTCTAACGACTTCCTTGTTGTGAGTTAAAGGCCAAGAAAATAACTAACCAATCCTATCTCCCTACGATCACCAATATGTACAAACATGAAATATGTAAGTACACGCAATATCATGACTTACCAAAATCTGTGTTCTTCACACTTCTCGCACACGATAGGCTTAAAAGCCTCCTTGATTTCCACCAATCCGATCGCCGATAAGCTGACCGGCGTGCCGCTGACCCAAAGTGACTGAAATTCTTGAATCCGCTTCACCACAATAATACGGTTCTTGCACCTGCGAGGCATTTCAAAAGCATCTCATGCCTTTCGTCCACGCATGCGCCCTTGTAATTTGCGTTGGAGTAGCTCCCATTGGCCTTGTTGACAAGCTCTACACACGAGAGAAGTATAGAACCACTTATGAAGCTGCGTACGATCAGTTTCTTTGACGGATCTCGTGGGGGACGCCCTTCAACCTCCTCAGCTCAGGCGTCCTCGAGGTCTACCAGTCACTCGTCGTAGAGAAAAGGGCATGACATCCATCCGCGCAGCTGGAGAAACCAACCGTAGATGCTAGACTTGTACGCAAAGCGGGCATGACCGCCGCACTTGCCGAGAACCCCATGGTTGAAAGCGCTTGAAGCATTCTTGTAGCTTGTTTTTTTTATGTCAATGAACTCGTCAAATACATTCATATATAGTCTCTCTTACAGACAAGGATATAATGAGGGGGGCTTGTCAATTTACCCGGGGGCATTCTGTGAATAAAATCATTTGGGGGGTATTCTGTGAAATTTCTCCTCAAAAAAAAAAAACATGCTGCTAATCCTACCCAGATCTGGTTCTTCTTTCCAAGATCCACCGTGAAATGGTAGGCTAAAAGTTATGCTTCGATATCGCGTGTGTGTGTGTGTGTTTCATGGTCTGATATCCCAACCGCTCGATGGACCCCGCAACGTATGATGAAGACGTGTACCGCGCCAAGCTCTTGCAACAGATGCGCAGGAGCGAGACGATTGTGTATCAAGCCATTTTTGTACCCGAAAACTTCACCGATGGTGGCGAGACGATGCTGGTGGCAGCCACGAGCTTGGGGTTGATTCATGTCTACCTCCTTGGCCGAGTCCTGACACCTGAGTATTGGGAGCAAGTGAGTCAGGGATTGTACGTTACTCGACGCGAATTGCGACCGTTTTGATCGTACCATGTGATGTTGATCATATACTTGTTGTGTTCCATGGGGTCCATTTGCAGAGCAACCGCAAAGCCAGGACCAACTCTGACCTTCCACGCCCATCCGACTCAAATTTATGCTCTCCACTTTGCCGGCGACGAAACGGTCCCTTTATTGATCAGGTATAGAGAGACAAATATCTACCTATCTATCTGTCTGCACAATATGAACAATACTCGCTTCTTACGCACACCATCTTGACAGTGGAGGAGATCAGGACTTTCGAGTGTGGAAGTGGCGAGACATTTTGTCGGCAGTGCGTGATCCTGCCAAAGCCAAGACGCTTACGCCCACTCATGTCGACCAGTTACCGCGCCGTCCGATCGGGTCTCGAGGAGCGCTGCCGCCTCTGATGGAGATCAATGATATGGCCGTGAACAAGGAAACTGGACACTTGTTCCTCGCGGGTGGCGATAGCGTCGTGCATGAGTGGGATCTTACCACCCAACAGTTTACGCGGCAGTTTGAGGGGCATACCGACTATGTGCACGCTGTGCGTTTCTTGCAGCACTCTCAGGAACTTGTCACTGGATCCGAAGATGGCACCCTCGGGATTTGGGATGTGCGTACGGACAAGAACGTCGCATTCCTGCGTCCTCATGGGGCAACCACACACGCAACATCCACATCGTCGTCGGTGCCGTCCTGGTGGATTGGTGCCGTGGCGCACGATCGTTCGGAAACGTGGCTCGCATGCGGAGGTGGCACCAAGCGATCGTATGAAACGCCCGCGACGGGAGGCTTCTTCAGTATGTGGCATCTTCCCTCGCGCGTGCCTGTGCACGTGACCACGACAATGTGCGATGTGCGGGATGTCGCGTTTCATGACATGGACTTGCTGAGTGTGGGAAACGAAGCGCGTCTCAAGAAATGGAATCGCAGCTTGGGTCACCTCGTTGCTGCGGCGACATCCACGGTACCGTCCTGTTACTTTTGTGCAGTGGACCCTCGCACGGATCTCATTGCTGTCGGCGGCGTGGCACCGGCCATTGATATCTACACGATGCCGGGTGTCGTGAGTTTCACACTCCTCGCTGAGGATGCAGAAGCTCTCTAAAGTACGTCGTACCTAGCCTAATGCGGACGTGATGTACGTATCCTACCTACAGTTATAGATAGATAGCTCTATTTATGCGACTCTTGCCGCTGCTTAAAGTTCGTGATCGCACGCTTCATGAGCTCGTTCGAAGTGAACATGATAGCGATTGATGGTACGACCTTGATAGAATTCGGGGTCAGTCCCTTATATAGACCGCGAAAGCCTTCCTCGCGAAGAATCGTGCAGAGACCCCCGAACGTGCTCGTATACTCAGGTCCGTGTCCGCGCACGGCACTCAATTGAAATCGGCGACGCAGGATATCCAGGGGGTAGGCTGCGGTCTGGCCACAGACGCCAGCAAGGGCGCCGCACGCGAGCAAATGCAGGACATGGGGCTCACCATGTTCATTGAGTGGCGCCGTGGTCCGTAGCGTCTCGTACACTGCAAAATTCAAGCCAGCGTACGGCGCAATACCCCAGATCGTGGGCATGACACCTCGGTAAATACCTCGTAGACCTTCGGTCCGAGCAACGGTCGAGAGCACATTGAAAATGCCAGTGTGTGACGTGTGTGCGAGTCCGCCTTGCACTGTCAAGCGCGCACGAGCGGCGTCGAGAGGGTACGTGACACAGACCGAGACGACACCCGCGAGGGCGCCGCCCACGAGCTTTTGCACCGACGTGAGCTTCTCGGCGCCGTCGGTCATGAGAAAAGGTTTGACTCGTTCAAACGTAGCAAACTGGATGGCGATGTACGGGAACACGCGCACACAGTTTGCACCATTGCCCTTGAAGAAACCACGCACGCCTTCCTCGACGTACATTTGATGTAGCGATTGCCGCATTGAACGGTATTTCGGTGGAGACACAGCCACCCCGTCGCGTCCACGTGGCCGAACGTAATCTTGCACCTGAAGCAAAATCTTCAGTCGCTCAAAGGGCGCGACGACAGTGCGGGAGGCGCAACCAGCAACTACGAGGCACGCAAGAAACGAGGCCAAGGCGGTTAAAATGGTTTGCAAGGGAGAAACCGTCGACGCGAGGAAGGTACGTACTGCCGCCGCAGACAAGGTTTTCCAAGTCGTTGTTGGCCATTCACAAGTGAGTACTAGGCTATGAATTACTCGCTAAACACAAGAGCAGGCGATACTTAACATGATGTTTAGTTGAGTGTATTATTATTCGTGGACATGGGGAAAAGATAAAGAACGGCGACAAATGGACGAGTCTACTTCATAGTTTTTTCACTTATCCTGTCGTAGCTGTGGATAGAGAGGATTTCTACTATCGGATTAATCACGGTCACGGCAACTGCATTGATGTTTAGCATGCATTCGATTCTACTTATGTACGTGACTGGCTTATTTTGTATTGCGTGAGGTTCTTCTGTACACGTTGGACCCGACCTTATACCCTGCGCGCCGACAGAGTGGTGTGATTATCGTGAATAAGGAATAATTGGAGATTCACTATCGAAATTGATTTAATTTATAGGGAGTTGATATATTCACTCACTTTTCGGTTAAATTCACTCAGTTGCTAAGTGAGTGAAAATATCAACTCCCTAAATGAAATAAAAAGCACAGAGTATTTTATTATAAAGCCAACACAGCCAATGGAGATCACGAGAAGCAAACTGATAACTCTACAGGAAATGTTTGCTGTTATACCAAGTTCTTGTAATTGCTCGCCACTGCTTGTTGCGAAGCTGGGATGCCCGAACGTGGCATCAAGAATTACAAGTTGTGCATGAAATTGGATAAGCAAGATATGTTCCATTCTCAAGAGGGTCTCGTATGTGCATTGGTGGACGAAGGCCGTGGTGCAGAAGCGCGAGCGCTGATTGAAGAGCACGCGGACAAAGAGTCACCGGTGCTGGGGTACTGCCAAGTAATCGTTGAGTACGTGTCTTGCGAGGTGTTAGAAGAAGTGGGGTCATCCGAAGAGATCGTAGAAGTAGCTTTTCGCAGGGCATATCAATTGAACCCGTTCATTGCTGTGGTAATTGCTTTTCATGAGACGTTTTTCCAAGTAATGGAGTACGTGGAAGACATCAAGGACCCCAAGAGAGGGTCCATTGAGGAAGCATTTGTTTACGCTTCACAAAACGTTGGCGTTTGGATAGACACTGTCGGCGCTTACCAGTGGATTGAGAAAGAGCTGAACAAACTTCCATTGCCTGAAGCCACTGAAGAGGACGTGTCCGATAAAATGTACCTCGACATGTATGAAACTGCAACTGAAATGCACAAGGAGATTATTGAGATGGAAGCTGCCGGTAGCAATGCACAAGAAGACTTAACAGACTAGTTTGGAGGTTTCGAGCCAAAAATGTGGGATAACTAGCAGCTATACAATTATAATAGCAGTAATAGCGAGGAGGTTGCTACGGATTAGTTACGACTCTAAGCTCTCGATTGTTGCCACTGAGATCTTTGAAAAACGTGGTCCACTGCTCCCGTTTCCGTAGCTGTGGCTTTACGATGTCTGCACTCTTGTCGATTGTGACAATTTATCGGATCCTCCTGAGAGAACACATCAATGGGAGAAATAATTTCAGCGACGTTTGGAATGAGCGCTGCGCCAGGTGAAACAATTGTCGATCATTCGAAAGTTGAAAATGACGAAGGCACTAGCTGGAAATAGCTCGCACAATGGTAGTTATAAAAGGGTCGCCCTACCCGCACCCCCCCCTTCCACCCTAGGGGCACCCCCCACGTGACTTTCGACCAATAGAGATGAATATTGCTACTAATAATAAGAGTGAAGAGCAACTAAGTGAATTTAACCGAAAAGTGAGTGAATATATCAACTCCCAATTTATATTTTGGGGATTGTTAAATCGACGCCCTTTTGAAATCTATTTATTTAAAGGACGACGACCCGGCCTGTCAGAAAGAATACCATTAGGGGCAGACCCCCGGCCTGTCACAAAGAATTATTTTAATACAATTTTCATTTTTGCCATAAAATACTAAGGAACGATATGGACAACTAAACCCCAAAAATTAGATATACTGTAGTTTCAGTGAAATTTCAAAGACAGTTCGTCGGAACGACGGGTACCATCCCCTAGTTATTATTAATTTTTGTTAAATCGACGCCCTTTTTCCATCGATCTGTCTTATGTATCTACTCAATCTACTCTATATACTCATAGGCCGACGACGGATCGAGTCGCACGTGTTTCATGGCCATCGTGGCCACGAACGCGCGCGCGAGTTGGGCGTGAACCTTGCCGTGCGCTCCAGTGTACGCTGCATCTCGGTCTGTCATCGAGTCGTGCCTCGTTCTGGCAACAATAAGGCCGTGCGGGTCGACGCCACGCGCAAGCGTGCATGGCATGGAGTATGTGTGCTTGGATGCGCCGTTGGGGTAGCATTTTGAACACAAGCAGCAGGCTGCCATGTGGTGCCAGTGCGAGACCGAGACGGTAGAGAAGACACGTGAAACGACGAGAATCCAGAGATGATGTCCCCACCATCTCGTCTGTGCGCGGCCTTATGTTCGAACACGTCCGAATCCGCGGACATGGATTCCTACGTGTTTGGGAGCGTGGATGGCATGGTGAAAGACGTGGTGGCCCGACAGGTTCACGAGACAAAGCTCGAGTAGTGTCTCGAGGCAGCAACGCATGACGTGAGGGATCAAAACCTATCCGTGAGACCTACGCAGTGGTCGACAAGGACAGCAAGTGGTCTCAAGGCAATTGCGGCTGATCGAGCGTTCTTTCCAGCATATCCAACGGCTCTCGATATCTCTATCAAGGGCAATGGAGACTGTTGTGGATCGAGTCGAGAGAACAATACGCATGTGTCGTAAAGCGTGCTATAATTGGGCCTAATTAAGGGCCTAATTAGGGGCCTAATTAGGGGTTTTGATTGCGGGCACAAATTGGGTACGTAATTGTATACGATTGTGTGTGCCACGGTGTATACAGTTGCGTGTACAACCGTGGTGCACATAGACAGGACATAGACGGGGCATGGGAAGATGGGACGATTACGTACATGTACTCAGCGAACACCGACGAACACCGACGAACGACGGAGGAATCAGGTGGACTGGTGGACGGAGAACGCTGGATTGGACGGTTCTGATTGGCTGAAATTAGGGAAATGGTAGATCTAAGGCTCTAAGCAATAATAAAGTTCTCCTTTTGCGTACAAACACTAAGGACACCTCAGGGACGGCAACTAGCGCCTCCTTTAGTTAATATACACCTCTACGTCCCGGGCGGGAGCACGTTGTGCGTTTTTGGCCCACCGGCAGGCGTAGAGTGTTGAGAGCTCACCCCGCAACTCCGACCGCTGTGTCAGTGGTTATTGTGTAAAGGTTTTTTGGTCTTGGGAGTGTGATTGAGCAGTTCACTCACCTCTCCACGTTTGATTCACGTTTGGCCCCTAGAGTTCGGCTGCTGTAAGAGCTCCACGGGAACTCTAGGTGGATTAAGTGAAATTTACCCCCCCCCCTCGTAGGTCTAGGCTAGGAATATAGATATTTGGGTGTTGCTTTAGCTGTTTAAGACCCCAGAGGCTCCGTGATCGGGCAGTGAAGACTTCCGCTGCCTGATCAAGTACCCCCTTCGCCGAACAACACCTGATCGACACTCTGAAGCTCGTGACCCGCGATCAACAACTCGCACATCGCACCAACTTGTACCTGGGAAACTTTTAGCACTTGATCAAGCCTGATCAAGTCTGATCACAGCTTATCAACTACTTTTAGCACCTGATCAAGCCTGATCACAGCTGATCAACTACTTTTAGTGCCTGATCAAGCCTGATCACAGCTGATCACAGCTGATCAACTACTTTTAGTGCCTGATCAAGCCTGATCAAGTCTGATCACAGCTGATCAACTACTTAGCACCTGATCAAGCCTGATCAAGTCTGATCACAGCTGATCAACGTCTTTCAGTACCTGATCGAGCCTGGTCAAGCCTGATCACAGCTGATCAACGACTTTTAGTGCCTTCTCAAGCTTGATCACTGCTGATCAAGCCTGATCACTCCTGATCCGAGCTTGATTGTACTTGATCACGCCTGATCAGCACATAGGTCAACTCGTTACAAGTTCCCCCCAATCTTGCATCAAGGAATTGCCGTGTTTACATCCCCGCCACCTGGAGAGCGACCCACGCCCAAGCCGTCGGGTACACAAGGTGAGCAGAAACAAAATCAGTCAAGGACACCCAGAGGACCCCCTTCGTTAGTCGGCAGTCCGGGCGCCGTGGTACCGCCTGATCAAGCGTCAAAAACTTTGATCAGCCGCTCCACCACACATGGCGTTGGTCGAAAAATGTCCGACCATGCTCGACTAGTTTACTGTGTCGGGATGTCACCGTTGTAGACGTCGTGCGGCTACACCGCACTGCGCCGGTCGAACCTGGTGCTATTGTGCGTCTGGATGTCGGCACAGTGTCGATCACGACGCGCGTGGTTGGATCGAGGGTGTTGCCCAAGCGTACGATGCAACTTGTACGCACGCATGAGCTTGCATCGCCACGGATGCACGTTTGGAGACGCCGTGTGGCTCGCGTTGCCCGTGGCATTGCGACAACAAGTGGAAGGTCGGGAAAGATCGTACATTGAAGCGCGGCATGGAGTTGGCGGCCACGTTTTGCTCGCGCTCGTGCGTTGGTTTGTCTTGTGCAGACGCGCAAGATGTGGGTACGGCGCATGGGCATGGATTGGAACGACGAGTCAAGTACGTGCGTGCAGTCGCTTCTCGTTGATTCGTTTTAGCCAATCCGTCCCGTGTAAAAATTTTTTTGCCAATGACAATCATTCTGCAACTTGACTTGGGTTTTGTGTAGCCTGGAAAGGCGTCGATTTAACAGGGCGTCGTTTTAACAATTTTTTAGGCGTCGATTAAACAATTCCCAATATTTTTTAAGACAAGTTTAAGGCAATTTAGCAAGCTAAATGATGACGTCGATAGACTTTCAATTAACTGAAAAAAATGGCTCGTTTTGCGAACGGAAGCGAAAACGAAATCTTTCCGCTCTGTGTTTGTCCGGACTTGCGACCGGCTGAAGTTGGAACTTCAGGTGACATTAAAAAGATCACAGCATCCACAAGCATGTGGAAAAATATTCTTGTAATTTGCCATGTTAGGAAAGGGATCACAGGCGGGAGACTAAGGGAAGACTTAAGGACGGTATTCATATATCACGATCTTCAGCACCACAAGACAGTCTTATGCATTCTTACCTCCAGTGTTAGCCGATCCAACTGTTTATCTATATTTTCCCTCTCCTGAATGTTAGGCATTAGCTGTTTGTTTTTGGAAAAGGTTGTTGGCTTGTATTTTGTTGCCGTTGGAGCAGAGTCTTTGAATAAATCTTGGCCAAAACATAACACCGGATATATCCAATATTGATGCCTAGATGCGATTTTTAGGACAGACCGAAAAAGGCAAGGCGAACAAATCCAGCCAATCCCGTTTTCGGGAGCGAAAATACAGCCAATCAAAGTCTTGTGAGGGAAAACATCCAGCCAAACCCGATTTTTCGAACCCACGGAAGATACCAATTTTTTATATAGTAAGACGAGTTTAAGGCCATTTAGCAAGCTGAATGATGACGTCGATAGACTTTTGGGAGCGAAAATGCAGCCAATCACATTCGAGTTTAAGGCCATTTAGCAAGCTAAATGATCACGTCGATTGACTTTTAATTAACTGAAAAAAATGTATGTACCCGTCGTACCGACGGGGCAGGGAATAAAACCCGTCTGTTCGTCCACAAAACTTGCCCCCATGTATTTCCAGTGTTAGGGTAGCGAAAACATATACTCTACATTATACTAATGTGGTTACAATCACGACGCATGTGGAACAATAATCCTTGTAGTTTGCCGTTTTATGTATGTTATTACAGGAAGAAAAAAGCAAAATGCAGCCAATCACAAAAAAACGGGAAAAATCTAGTCTAGCCAATCAGTAAGGGCAACATTGTAAAGAATCCAGCTAATCACTAATTTTCGAACCCACAGACACGATTCGTATGGGAAAAAGTCGCCATTTTTTATATAAGTTAGAAATTCGGTCTTTTTTCTCAACATGATAAGATATATTTAATAAAAATGATTTTTCTTTTTTTTAATTTAATTAAGAGATGGTATCGTGGAGCGGTAAAAAGGTATCCTGCAGCGGTAACCAGCTACAATACCTCGTGCACCAGCCACAACAACAATAACCAACGCGGTTAAAGAGAAGGTTTCGTGCATCCAACTACATCACCCACTTTTCCACGACCTGCACGAGTCGAAAGAATTCGCAAGCTTTACTTTCACTACTTCTGGATTTTTCCTTGGATCTTTTTGCCACTAGAATTCCATGAGGGGCCTAGGGAGCTCTCGAAGCCAAGGCTCCTCTCCGCCTCTTCTCAAGCCTAGGGAGCCCGTTGTCAGGAACATAGAAAGAAACGTCGGTTTTGTCAAGGGCATAAAGGCTTGCGTGGGTTTCTTGGGTGTGTTGGCGAAGAAGCACACCTTAGAGAGGGTAAACCAAGGTTGATTAGGTTGGTGGATAGGTCCGGGGAATGTGTGGAAACAGATTGGGACCTATCCAGATAATTTGCTGAAGCAGAACAGCGGATCAATCATAGGAAGTCCTATACAAAAGGAATGGTCATAAATGTATAGGCTTGAATCACGGAGTTGATTCAAGCACGAAATCCTGATTTCGTGGAGCAACATGATTTCGATAATAATACAAATATCAGCAATAGTATATTGAGTTTACCTTGTTTCTATTCTGAATCCTTCTAGTTCCTTTCACCTGCCACCTCGCCTGCGCCATTATTGTGGTGAAGCGGATTCAAGAATTTCAGTCACTTGTGTCAGCGGCACGCCGATCAGATTATCGGCGATCGGATTGGTGAAAATCAAGGAGACTTTTAAGCCTATCGTGTGCGAGAAGTGTCAAGAACACAGATTGTGGTAAGTCACATGATATTGCGTGTACTTACATATTTCATGTTTGTACATATTGGGGACCGTAGGGAGATAGAATTGGTTAGTTATTTTTTGGCCTTTTAACTCACAACAAGGAAGTCGTTCGCATCTTTACACAGTACATCAGTCGCCTCCGCACGCCGCGGAGTGTTTGGGAGCAGAGGGTCGAGTAATCCCCTCTAGCTCATTATACCCGTCCGGGACGCGTTACAGACGCACTTGGCCCGCCGGAAGTCCCTCGACGGGAGTACGCATTGGTCGGCTTTGCAATCCCAAGTTACACTCGTTTGGAACGTGTAAACAAGTTTTTGGATTGTTACGTGGAGATATCGTTCGTGGAGTTTGTCACGTTCTCGTTGGGTCTCAATATTGGAATATTGGACTTTTCTTCATACATTGGTTGGGATCTGCCCTTTGGAGTACACTGACTCTAAGTATAATTGGTTTTCCTGTACCCAGGGTGAAGAGTTCCGCCCAGGGTACACTACCCAGCACGGGCTCGCATTTTAAACCCAATCAATTCACAGCGACAATCCACCAAGTGTGCAACCAGCCCATTCCATCGGGTACACAAGGTGAGATGGAGACGCAGAAATCGGACCAGGCGTCCTATGCTTATGATTGGTCGTCTGCTAGCAGCGGATGATCAGATCGGATCGTAGGCGAAGGTTCGCGGGGTACCCCCCCGTCAGTTGGAAGGATGGGTACAATGGTGGTCAGGTTCTCGACACTACGGTGTTCGATTTTGAACTTGACTCCACCACATTGGCATCATCCCTGTCGATATCAGAAATACCCACCCTTCCCGATCAGCATAAATCTTTTCTTCCACGTTAATTCCTTGAGCGGATCGGTCCGATCGGAGGTGTTGGCGGCTTGTGGATTGTCCATAGTCGCCTCGAGCGGATCGGCTAACACTTCAGGTGTTGTAGCCACATTCTGGATCGCCGATCCGTCAACGCACTTCTACCCGACCCCGTGCATACACACTAGGTCATCTGGTAAGGCGATCTCGATCGGTCCGCCCCTGTCAAACGGGCAATGCTGATCGTCGACGGGTTTCCCTTCTGTGGTACCGACTTGAGTGGATGTGCCACTATACCCGTCTCCAGCGATACTGCGATCGTCCACGTCCACAAACGTCGGTACCCAGTGATCGCCCATGGTCACCCACGACTTCTTTGTCCGATAATCATTTCCAACCGAGATATCTGCTGATCGACCCACAGGAATGGTGATATCTTGGTCGCACCTCACCAGATCAGTTCGTGATCCGTATAGGGGCGTCTACCAGCCAGTTGAAACTGGACTTCGTCTGGAAGCGTAAGCATTCCATGCGAAAGATCGAGGCGTATGCCTGCCGGGACCATAAAATCCATACCAAGTAATGCGTCTTGGCCGGACAGCTTACGAACCCAGGCGCTGAAGAAGTAGACCAATTAACCAGATAAAGTAATCTTCACACGGGTCCTCCCTTTTCTCATATAGGAATTTTCGCCTATTCCAATACATTCTTGCCTCTGTGCATAAAATCGATCTGACATCCAACCTTACGAGCAAAGGCGGAGTCGATAATTGAGACTTCTGCACCAGATTCAAACAGCATCGTGGCCTTCTCGTTATTAATCTTCCCATAGGATTTCGCCTGCTTGAACCATTTGTCGGGAGCGTGGTATTTCCAGTAGCCGCGCGACTCGCCGGGAAGCAGGTCCAACTGCATGACGACCTTCGATCGGGAATATTCATCAGTCGTAAGACTGTAGACCGAATGATTCCCGTTGCCTCTCCTTTTTGCCGTTGTATCGCTATCTTTTCCGACGAATGCATAGATGCTAAACGTAGGCCGCTTGGATTGATCCAGATTCCAACCTGTCGAGTAATCTAGTTTAACATCTTCTCGACATCGGGCGGCAACATTCCCGCGTGTTTGTCGGGAATATACCACTTTCGCATCTGATTGAAAAAGTGAACTATCTTGCATTGCTCATCTTCATGAATCTATCCACAAGCCTTGCACCCAAACGAGCAGTGATCGGTGGGGTGGCCTCTTCTTTCACATTTCTTACACGTAATCCTTCGCCAACAGCCCCGATCACTGTGTTTGGGCGACCCTCAGCGAGTGCACTTCTTGTACGGTGAATCCGGGTCCGATCTGTTGCCGTTTCTTGTCCTCCAATCGGCACAGCGTGACGCTGATCGATCTCTGGGTGAAGAATGGGCGACGAAAATGTGAAGGTACTGTTCCTCGTCTGTCCCCAGACTGGACCAGCCACTGCTCTCCCTTTCTCACCCGGAGCTCGTATCAGCCACGATCCTTTTGATCGCTCTGGACGGTCTGGTCGCAGGTCTCTTCACATGATCATCCTGCACCTTCGATCGGGATCGGTTCGATCCGACAGCAACCTTCGTCCTCATACTGCGGGAGTGGCGAAGCATACGTAGCGTCTGCTCCACTTCTCCAACGTCCCTAAGACACAGTAAGATCAGCTTATCGGACAACTCCTGATCGTCCAGCGTACTGATAAAGTGGCCCACATGTTCTTGGGCAGCGCCGATCGGCGTATCGGTCTCCTTGATCGGGATCCCCGCACGCATCGCAGCCTTATTAAGCCGGTGGAGGTACTCGATCGGCGTTTCATCGCCCCTCTTCCTCATGTGGTGGTACCTTCGCGCAGTAGAAAAGCCGGAGTGACAGTACTGCCCTTCAAACTCCATGCACAACAAACTCCAGTCAGATCGGACATCCCGACTTAACTGCTGGATCCGGTTCGCAGCCTGTCCCTTCATCAGATCTCGGAAGATCAGACACCGCTCATTGTTTGGCGTCCGATCACGAAGGAAGGCGGACTTGGTTCGGCTGATCCATTATCGGACTTGCTCCTCATCGGCATCTTTACGCGTAAAGTCGTTCAACTCAGTGCTTGCGGCCATGCGGATCCTTGGGATCTCCGTCGAATTGTAGTCAAACGCCGTCGTTGAGGCTAAGTTCGTCTTACGTGTCCCGCCTTTACCCGTACCACTGTAGTCATCTTCAATTTCGCTAATCGACTCCATGTAAAAGTCGATGCTACTTGCCGATCGGCTGGGGCGGGTTCGGAGTGACCAGTGTTTTGTCTTGAAAACTGGTATAACACCTTCGGACAGCTTGTCTGTTGATGTTGTTGACTGCATTTCGACGTCCGCACAAATTGCCTCGTTTTCCTGAGAATATCGGATTGGTTCACAAGGGCGCAGAGGTGATCTGTCTCGATCTGCGGTGTAACGTTTCATCATTGTCTCAAACATGTCTTGCATGCTTGCTTCCATCGAGGGCGAGGTGACTGGATCGGACTTGGGGGGTGTTGATACCTGTGGGCGCCGCTGGGGACCCGACTGGCGTGCCGCCCCTCGTTGGCGCACGTCCCTTTTTTGTTACGTACGACTGGGACCGTAACTGGTACAGCGATCCACGGTCATCCGCTCCACGCCGACCTCCAACTCGGGCGAGCACTTGGAAGAAGGTGGCGACCCATATAGCGAGCTATCCTCGAAGATTGACTTCTCAACAAGTGATTGCACGAGGTTTGGGGCTTCTAACGAGATTTTGTGAGTTGGGCGGCGCACCGCCCCCACCAATGGCGTCAGATGGTCATGTAGCATTGACATCGCTTGTTTCAACTTCCCCGTATCGATTTCAAATAACTTGCCAACACCATTATCATTCTTGACCTTTCTCCCAACCTCTTCTAGCATCGCCAAAAGATTCTTGACCAGTTGCAGCGGCCGATCGGAGTCGATCGGTTCGGTAGTCGACTCGTGTAGAGGATCCGGAATTAGGGGCTTGACAATTCGGATGACTTCGTTTTCGCGAACGAATTTCTTCAGCTCGTAAATGTAGTACATCTTGGTCACCTCCTTGTCATCCACAGTCCCATCATCGATCGGCGACTTTTCCTCCAAGTCGTCATCATCCGAAAGCATTACGAGCCTCTGCTTGGTTTTTTTAATTGGTACTTCGGGAAGATCGGGGTGATCCACCAACACAGTGTTCTTCACATGCATTTTTTTCGATTTGTATGGGGTAAGGAACAGGGTCCTGATCCCTACTGGTACTATAGCAAGACTTGATATAGTCCCGATCGGCTCCGATCGGAGCCTTGTGGGGAGGAATAATCTTGTTAATCTCGATCTGGTCCTCCACCTGGACAGACCGATCATCGCCATCCTTTTCCACGACCATGACACGAGGCTATAAGCGTTCCTCGTGCCGATCCGCTCCACCAGGAGCGGTATGGGGAGTCGTAAATTCATTAATTTTGATCTGATCCTCCCCTGATCAGATCGAACATCGCCATCCTTTCCAACAATTAGTACACAAGGCGATATGCGTTCCTTGTGTGCTCCAGAGAGATCCATATATCAAATTCGTAAAATCCACACTTTGCTGAAGGGCGCCACCATTTCCACAGACGTTTTGTCTATTTCCACAGATGTTTTGTCTATTACCACAGATGTTTTGTCTATTGCCACAGACGTTTTGTCTATTGCCACAGACGTTTTGTCTATTGACACAGACACTTTTTCTATTGCCACAGACACCACCACCACAGACAATCGTAAGCCGCCGTCGCCTGTCTCTCACTCCACCCACTGTTTGACTCAGAACTCGCAAGCGACAAGAGCAAAAAGTTATGACTGTTTTTAAGTACCGGAACCGCAGGACCTCACCGATCACGCACTGGTCGCAATCTCACAACAACGATCTCGCTCTACCATGGCCAGTGGACACCTCCAAGGATAGCAGCATGAGGTTGCAGCTGCCTCACAAGATCCTTTGGGCGTGCGCCACGAAGAATACGAAAACCTGCGGCCACCGTTGGAACTGGAAGGTGTGCAATTCAAAACCCGTGGGGATATGGTCAATGAGCTGAATGCCTTTGCAGTAAAAGAAGGCTATGCGATGGTTACCAAGTCCTCACACAGGCAACGGAATGGATGTCACGTCGTTCATTTAAAATGTGATCGTGGCGGACGTTACCTTAACCACTTAAATTTGCCCGAGGAAAAAAGGAGACGCCAAAACCCGAGCGTCTTGTCTGGATGTCCGTTCCTAGTAGTCGCGAAAGCGGATGAAAACAGGTTGTGGAACCTGAAGGTGTGCAACGGAGCTCATAATCATGCTCCGTCTGCAAGAGAAACAGCACATCTTGTACATCTGCGGCTCCCAGAGCATATATCGAAAGCTATTGTTTTCGATTCCGGTGTTGCTCCAAGGGTTATACAAACGCGAATGCGCAGTCTATGCCAAGGACTGACCATTCCTCGCAGCAATTTGTACAATGTCGGGCAGGAAGCAGCATTCGACAAGCTGGACGGTCGCACGCCGATGGATAAGTTGGTGCAGACATTGTCAGGAAGCAGTTTCCGGGTGGAGATGACTTCTGGAAAAACAGGATTACCCACGTCTCCTTGCACATCCAGCTGCCGTTGACCTATTGAGATCAATGTGCAACGTCCTGCTGATAGATGCGACGTACGAAACAAACTCGCTTCGTCTCCCATTGCTGCATGTTGTCGGCTGCACATCGATGTACACAACTGATTCGGTGGCGTTCATTTTCATGAGAAACGAACATGCAGCAACTTACAGCATCGTAATGGATTACCTTCGGAAAATGTTTCACGAGCAACACCTTCCAAACGTTTTAGTTGGTGATAGGGAATTGTCCCTCATCTCAGGCATTCGCCAGCATTTCCCCGCCGCGAATATTCTTCTCTGTGCTTGGCATATCGAAAGGAACGTGATTTAACACTGCAAAACTCAGTTCGACAGGAAACCAAATGACTAATGGGAGATATTCATGAAGCATTGGAAAGCTGTTATATACAGCAAGGATGAGGAGGAGTTCAATCAACATGGGATTTGCTCCAAGCCAAATATGAAGCAACAGGGACGGTCGAGTACATTAGAGATACCAGGGTCATCCCATATAAGGAGATGTTTGTTGCGGCATGGACGGACAAGATTCCCCATTTTGGTCACCGTGTGACGTCTCGAACTGAGAGTTCACACCGTATTCTCAAGCAGCACATTCCTTCCAGCATGGGCAACCTTCTTTCATGCTGCTAAAAGCTATACCAATCGACAACGACGGTAATCGCATAATATGAGACCCGGCTCCAGCGTGGGCAGATGCGCATCTGTAATTTTTCGCAGCCGACTCCAGCTGGTCGCATATTTGAGGTCAATTTCAGAGTATCCCATTACGCTCTACGGAAAGTGTTCGAAAAGCTTTGCTTGCCAGGCAGCCAGCAGACACTTCCTCATGTTCGGGATCACTTAAAGCAACATGGGGGCTACCCTGCGCTCACCGACTACGCCAGCGCATTGCAAAGGAAGGGGTGCTCCAGATTGGAGATTTTCATTTGCATTGGCATCTGAGAACCCCCCCCAAGCCCGCAGAAGAACCAGATCCCAGCAAACAGCTTCCTCACATCCTCGAGCAGGTAGTGAACAATTTCAATGCCTTGCCTAATCATCAACAGATTGCGACAATTGGCAATTTGCGAAGCCTTTCTAAGCAGACCCCTGAGGTCGCAAAGGAACCTGAAAGCGCTCAGCAAAGGGGGAGGCCAAAAACGGGTTCCACCAAGCGCGATCCTAGTGGATTCGAATACGTGGAGGGTGAAACTAAGCCAGAGAAGAATCGACGCATTTCGCTCAAATGCCCCAAATACAACATAGTAATTTTGCGCCACTTCTTCCAAGGAGGATCGGCAGCTTTCTCACTGAAATTCACGATGTAACTAGTGATGGAAACTGCGTATTCCGTGCAGTTGCTGTTGCACTGGGCAGGAAAGAAACAGAATGGCCATCGATCAGACAGGAAAAGGAACCTGAAAGCGCTCAAGAAAGGGGAGGCCAAAAACGGGTTCCACAAAGCGCGATCCTAGTGGATTCGAATACGTGGAGGGTGCAACTAAGCCAGCGAAGAATCGACGCATTTACCTCAAATGCCCTAAATACAACATCAGTAATTTTGCGCCACTTCTTCCAAGGAGGATCGGCAGCTTCCTCACTGCAATTCACGATGTAACTAGTGATGGAAACTGCGTATTCCGTGCAGTTGCTGTTGCACTGGGCAGGAAAGAAACAGAATGGCCATTGATCAGGCAGGAAAAGGAACCTGAAAGCGCTCAAGAAAGGGGGAGGCCAAAAACGGGTTCCACAAAGCGCGATCCTAGTGGATTCTAATACGTGGAGGGTGCAACTAAGCCAGCGAAGAATCGACGCATTTCGCTCAAATGCCCTAAATACAACATCAGTAATTTTGCGCCACTTCTTCCAAGGAGGGTCGGCAGCTTCCTCACTGCAATTCACGATGTAATAGCGATGGAAACTCCGTATTCCGTGCAGTTGCTGTTTCACTGGGCAGGAAAGAAACAAGATGGACATCGATCAGGCAGGAACTTTCAGCAGAGCTCTCACACGACAAACTCTTTTATGAGGATCTCTTCATTCGTTCGATCCTGGCAGGGAGCACTGCCTTGCATCTTTGCTTGTTAGTCCTTCCTCACTCGCCAACTACGCCATGCTTGCGTTCCATCATTACTTGCAGCAGTATGCGCAGAACCAATGATGTGCTGACGTTGTCGCAAGCCGAGCCGTTGTCAACACTAACGTGATATGCCGTGAGAGCGGGGTAGCAGTTCGCGAAAGAGATAAAATTACTCGAGTATGCTGTGCGAGAATTGGAAGGTTCATCCGCAGTTCTTCCAACGAAGAGCGCGCCGAATGAGAGTAGCCCAATCTATCTTGGTTTTGTAAATCAGAACCACTTTGTGAAGTTGGACCTTCTGCCAGGTGTCCCGCACCCAACAATATGACGATATTCCTTGAATTACGCGAAACAAGCTGCAAGAGCGTGGCACTCCATCGTTACAGAAGCTGGGACCTTTGAGGAGTTCGACAAAGTATTTAAAAATACGTTGGATGATCCAATCCGACAAGAAGCCGACAAAATTTTCTCGCAATGCTAACAGCTTTTCCACAAAATGCGAAGCATCCAACGCTGTCTCAGGACTCAACTGCGTCTTTACCAATTCTTCTCCTGTTGGTTTAATATACTGAAGCACACAATAACTAATTTCAGGTAACGTGCTCGGTGCTCTTCGAAAGAGCGAGTACATTCTACGTAGTGCTTGAGTCTTGCCATCACGGAAGAGTGCAACACATCCTGAATGTTCCATTTTCACGAGCGCTTTCGCTTGGTTCTTAATTAATTGCGTTTCTACAATCGTCTTGAGTTTACTTACCGTGGACGGGTTCAAATAATGTACCACTCGAGCTCCTTCTTCATTCAGACGTTGGTCTCCCTTCTCCAGGTACTCCGGACAGGTGGCAACATCGAGCATAACATGTGCTTCCGCGCGATAAAAGTCCAACGTCGTGTCGAGAAAATATGATTCAAAATCATTCTCGTAGACTGCATTCGAGTGAACACCAAGATCCACAGACATGCGCAAGGTATTCTGAATCAAGTCTCGATAAATCAATTCACCGTGTCGCTCTCGCTCAATACTTAACAGCAAGAAGGTACGTAATCGGTCCCGCACACTGTCCTGACGCACAATGTTGTCTCAAAAGATATAAAGGCCATGGTCATACACTGGCAACTTGCGCTTCTGTGTAACGTACGTTCGATCCATATGCATGAGAATATCGCGCACCATGGTCATGACAATCTGATGATACACCCATTAGTCATTGAGCGTTTTTAAGAGCAATTCATCCAAGCCCGCAGCGACTTGGTGCGCCACGGACTGTAAATGCTCTGTAATGACATTCACCACGCCATTTTTTTTATACAAGACTTCGCCGTGTTTGTGCAACACTAGGTTGTACGAATTCCGATATAGTTCTTCAAACGAGAGCAGACTCGCATTATGGGAAAAATCTCATAGATCGCAGTACGTAGAGACGACCATATTTCCTGAGCACGCGCTTGATCGATCCCCAAGTTCTTACGATAGGGTTTAATCACCAACTTCTTCATCAGTGCGGACAAAGGCGCAACAAGAAACGAACAAATCAAGGAAAAATGCGAAGTGGCGATGCGGAATGGTATTAGGTAAAAAAAACGTAGGTTGATTGATTGGTTCAAATCGAGAGCACAAATATATACGATGTATTATTTATTGGTCCCACTTAGTCGGACTTAAACTTCTTTTTCCGTGTATCTGGGAACTCGGTCATGCCCTGCCCTATTCCCACGACCCCTACGCAACCTTGCACCGTGTCGGGCGAAGCAAAGATACTGGAGCCACGTTTGTACAGCACGCCACTCACCCCTCGTTTCATGCCTTTCTTTTTCGCCTTGTATTGAAAAGCTTTCCAGTCGTGCTGCTTGATGTTGCGCTAATTGTCAATGCTCTTGTGTCGATTCAAGCTCTTGATAGGACGCAAACGTTGCGCTTCCGTTCCTTCTCTGCTTCCGTGTCGGAAGGCAAAATGTGCAGATTCTCGGTAATTTTAATGGGTTTGTGAATTACGGCGGGCGCCACCTTCGGCGCTGTAGTAGTAGTAGCATGCGTACCAGTGCCATCAACTGCATTAATTGTGCTAGCTTCACCATCAAGAGCGCCTACCTTAACCTGCGATGTGTCTACTGGAGGTCTCAGATGCTCTTATGGAACTTCCTCAGGGTTGCCATAGCCATCAGACAACACTTGAAATCCCCACGTCGTTGTCGTGACCTTGGTGGACGAGCACGAGTACACCAAAGCGTCAGCATAATACTTGGCTCGACACTTGAAACCTTCCTTGATTTATTCCTTTGGTGGTAGCTGGTTACTTTCCTCAGGCTTAACATCAATAGCTCTTAACGAGTCTTCTGAAACTCGGCAGTCGTACCAAAGACCAAAAACGTGACGTTGTAGCTACCATCACTCGTCACTGAGTTCACGTGCACTGGATACCACAAACCTTGCTGTATCGCTTCTACTTTTGAGCCAGGAGCAAAATCGAGCTCTGAACATTATCCCCAAACGCTCAATCGTCAGCTTTTGTCCTCGTTCAATAACAGTTGTTGTGGTTTCCTTATCAAGCGTCGACTACTCTTGACCACGTTGCTGAGTGTCTAACAGATCTGTATGCTGAGAAGATGTAGCAGGAGCATTTACCTTATAATCAATCAACACCACCAACATCAATAGCGATGCTTTAGCAAGAAATAGTCAAAGGATTTCATGTGAGAACAAACTACTGCTTCTTTCGTAAGTTGGATGACCTCAATGAGGTCTTTCGCGATCTATGCAAAAAAGTCGAACATTCCTCCGTCCCGCTTCTCCTACATCCCCTTCTACTGATTTCCTTCCCGTCCTCCGCAAAGCCAACTCATCTGTTAAAACGGGAGGACACATAGTAGACACTTCTCAAGGTAAGCCCAACTTGTAAAAGCTGTAACTACAGCATAGAAACAATGCCCGTACCTTCTCCCTGTGACAGGGTTACATTCACGTTACATTTAGTTATGTGGTGTACGTGAGTACACTACGGTTGGGGTCAGTATTGACCGGTCCGGGGAAAGGTTTGGACCTATTGGTTATTTTAACCAATCAGGGCAGGAGCCCTTGGTGGAGGCGTGGCAGCCAGCCACGTGTTAGTACACAGGTGGTGTACACTACATTTTGGCTAGGTACGAATTTAGTAAGTTCTACTTAGTATTACATATAGTTTACATTAGTTTAAATTAATTTAGGCTAATTAAATATTAAATAAACATTCAGTTTACATTTCACTCAAAAGACTGCAGGACGCACGACCTCTACCGGTAGCGCGCGCAGTGAGTGTTGTAGTGTAAGGGAAGTCCTTCCCTCAGCTACCCCCTTATTAAGGGAGCCTTGTGTTAAGGCGTTAGCTCGCTTGTAAACCAAAGGGAAATCTTGTCCCCGAGTAAGAGAGTACTCTCTTACTAAGCCCTTTTATAAGGACGTATCGGCTAAATAGCGGCACACCGCCGCTTTAGGAAAGTCTTCCTCTGTGCGCTAGCCGCACCGTGCGTGTTCGCACCGGCTACATCTGGTAGCACTTGTAGTCAATCCAAGACCTGTGTTGGTAGGCTACGGAATCATCTGCAAAGGATGAATAAGAACGATTGGGAAAGGATAACCGTCGTCCAGCAGGAAGCCTTTAACAGGCTGCTATCCTTACTGGGTGACGAAGGCATGCAGCTCCTAGTGGAGCAGGGCCTTGAGGCCGTAAAGGCGAGGGTCAATGCCCTCATCGCCCATGAGGCGAGTTGTAGTGAAAGTCATTCCACGTCCACGGGGGTGCGTCCCCCGTTGTCCTTTAATATAAAGGAATTCACCGGTGAAAAGGGTGTGAACCTTTATGTGTAGCTTCTAGAGGTCGAAACGGCCTTCGCTCACAGCGAATGTGATCGCTGATCACTTGCAAGTGGGACTTGCACTGACCCATCTTACGGGTAAAGACCGTGAATGGGCTTTTACATGCTCGGATTTGGTCATGGACGTGTTCCCGACCTGGGAAGTCCTCAAGCAAAAGCTTATGGACATGTATGCAACGCCTGATCGGTTTTCCAGAATCATCTGGCGTTTCTGAGGTGCCGTCAGGGCACAAAGGACTTGAAAACATATATCCAAGAACTTAAGACCCTGTTGGAAGGGATGTACGCAAAAGCGTATTCGGACGACGTGTCCATTCCCGTGTTCATGGGAGGCCTGATAGAAGGGCCAGCACGTTCGGAGCTATTCCGAAGCCGACCCCAATCCCTGGGGGAGGCGTTTAAGATGGCGTTTAACGCCGAGAGAAACTTTCGTTCCTCTAAGGTGGGTCCCGAACCCATGGACCTGAGTCAGGTCGAAACGGAAGAAAGAAAGCTTCCGTTAAGAGTCACGATGACTCTACTTCACTGGGTTCTGAAGCGGAGCTCCAGGCAATGCTGCAGCGGCAGGGGCCGCTGAGATGCTTCCTGTGTGGAAGTTTGGACCATCTGCGGAACAGATGTCCGCGGAACCCCCAGCGATATATTCCCTTTAATGGACCGAGGGTAGGTAAGAAGCCCACGCCAAAGCCGTCGGGAAACGACGGCTCCCAGTAGGTTCGGGGCGCCCTACTGGGGGATCCCTCAGTGCTGTTAAACCACAGGGTAGGGGCCGACAGCACAAATTCCCGATGGAAACGGTGCTTTCTAGCACCGAGTTGCTGTACCAGCCAGGGTTGATGGTTGTCCTTGCGGACGTGAAAGGCTTTGAGAAGCCTTGGAGAGTCCTAATAGACTCTGGAGCGTCTGACAATTATGTCAGACGAGCTTCTGTTGAAAAGAGTCGGCTGTATACCGAGGCCCTAGAGGCACGTTCTCGTGACGTTGTCACGGTCCGTCTAGCGACGGGCGTACAGGTTTCTGTACCCAAGGTCTCGATTGACCCTAAGCTGAAGTTTTCAGACTTCGACAGCTTAGAACGTTGCCTAGTCCTGAATTTGGACTCGAGATATGACCTCATTCTGGGCATGAAGTGGCTAGAACGCCACGAGCCATGAATAGACTGGAAGTCTAAGTCCATTGGCTCAACGCACCCGCGATCGGGTGAAGCATTGGCGAGTCATGAACCCACCTTTGCTCGATCGCAAAAGCGATACTGGCGTGAGATGCCAGAGATTGGGATGTCTGAGATAATCAGTCCCAATGAGGTCAAGGAAGTGTTCCTTGACGAGGGGGATTGGGCGGTTAATCCCCGCGCCGATATAGGCGAGACTGGCGAGTCGCCAGTGGTAGAGGTGGATTCCTCTGAGGCTAAGCGCGAGGCGATTCCTAGAGAAGAGACCCGTAGTTTGTCACTTCTGCAGGTTGGAATGATTCCGACCACGCCGTGTTCGGCGAACAAGTTGCGACTCCAGTGGTAGGGAAAGAGACCCCTGTGGTTAAGCGCGAGGCGCTTCCAAGCGAAGAGAAGTTCGTCTCTATCGCACGTCGGAAATGATTCCGACCACGCCTTATTAGGTGAGACCGGCGAGTCACAGGTGGTAGAGGTAGAGACCGCTGTGGATAGGCGCGGTGCGCTTCCAATAGATGGGGAAATTGAATCCCCCATCTGGTTCCCGGGATGAGTCCCGAGGCCAGTAGTCAGGAGTCCTATCGGATGATGAATAGTGTGACAGGTGTTGTCACGAAAGGGGTAAGCCTGGAACGCTTTCCTGGGGCAGGCGAACTGTTGTCGTTGGAGGAGATGCCCTCCAACGAGTTTGAGACTGCTGTAGTAGCAGGTGAAATCGACGAGGTTGTCGTTTTGCGTCCGGAAGAGGAGTTGATTTCCTCATCCACGATGGAAGAGTCAGTTTTGGTGCAAACCAAACAGGCATTGAATGCCCGAAGCGACCTCAAGATCCTTACGGATCCTGAGGACCCTTACCGTTCCTTACTTAAGGAATTCGGAGATGTCATTAGTGACAACCCGCCGATGGGGTTACCACCGGATCGGAAAGTCCGACATGAAATTGACTTGGTACCTGGAGCCAAATACTGCGTCACTAGGCAGTGGCCTCTCCCCAAGGATTAATGCGACGTCATCGACGCATTCTTCAAGGGGAAAGAAAAGGCAGGGATGGTACGGGAGAGCAAGTCTCCCCATTCATCTCCCACTTTTTGTGTTCGTAAGCCGAACGGAAAGTGGCGCATCGTGCATGTGTACAACAAGCCTAATGCAGATACTGTACCCATGCAGACTCCGATTCCTCGGAAGGATGTCCTCCAGAACAATATGGCAGGCTGTACTGTGTACAGTGCCTTAGATCTGGTGGACGGGTATTATCAGGTGCTCATGCGAGCATCCGATATTCCTCTTACAGCGGTCAGCACGCCTAGCGGCATGCTGTAGAAGTGGCTTTTTATGCCACAGGGGCTTTCAAATGCGCCAGAGACTTTTAATCGCTTGGTGACTCAACTCTTCCGCCCTCATAGAAAGTACGCTCAGACGTACTTCGACGATATATTCGTTCATAGTCGCGTGGAAGGCGACTCGTCTGATGTTCAGACGCACCTGATACACCTTCGAGCGGTGCTCGAATGTATGCGGGAGCATAATTTATATGCGAACGCATCCAAATGTATCTTTGGTGCTGAGGAAATTCCTTTCCTCGGATGCTTCATCGGTAAGGATGGAGTGCGGGCGGATCCCGCGAAGGTGAAAGCCATTGTGGAGTGGCCTCCGCCTGTAAATCTTAGAGATTTACGGAAGTGGCTTGGATTAGCCAATTATCTCCACAAGTAGAGCGAGAACTACGCTGAGATGGCGAAGCCATTGACAGACCTTCTTAAGAACGACGTGGATTGGTGTTGGGAAACCAAACACCAAACCGCCTTCGAAGCGGTTAAGGGAAGCTTGTTAAAATCTCCTGTTCTTGATCTACCAGATTCTGGGAAACCATTTAGTGTCGTCTGCGACGCCTCCGATTTCTCAATCGGATGTGATATGTTACAAGAAGATGATGCAGGAAGGGAACGCGTGATCGCGTTTGAGTCGAGGTAGCTTAAATATGCGGAGCTGAATTATCCCGTCATAACAAGGAGCTACTCGCAATGAAGTATGCATTTGTCAAGTTTAGGGTTCACCTACTCGGCTCGAAGCCGTTCGTGGTTTATACTGACCACGCGTCCTTACGGACAGCGACGAAGTCGCCTCATCTCTCCCAACGGATGGCCCGTTGGCTCTCCTTCTTTGCGGAGTATAACTTTGAGGTTAAGTATAAACCTGGCAAGCATAACGTGCTTGCAGACGCGTTATCGCGTCGTCCCGATTACGAGCTCGCTCACGCGACATTCTTCATCTCGTCTGTGGTGGATCTCATACGACAGGCTTATGAGAAAGACCCACAGTGTATGGCGCTTATTAGAGCGTTGGGTGGAAAGGGACTTGGATCGTCTGAGCCAACCCTGTAAGTCGATCTAAAGCTCGGTTACACCGTTACAGGTACTGTGACGGTTTGGTATATAGCACGAGCGCGGAGGACACTCCGCGGGTGGTTGTTCCTCATGATGAGGAACTGAAGTATAAAGTCCTCTTTGAGTCACATGACGCCCCTACCGGGGGTCATTTAGGTCGGGATAAGACCTACAGCGCTTTAAGCGCTTTGTATTGGTGTCTCAAGATGTATAAGTGGGTCGGTGCGTATATACGCACCTGTGAGACGTGTCAGAGGGTTAAACCCTCTGCGTGTTCAGCGGCCCCTTTGTCGAGCTTGTCCGTTCCTACAGAGTGTTGGAAATCCATCAGTATGGATTTTAACTTCGGTTTTCCGAAGGATAAGGCCGGTAACACCTGCATTTTGGTCTTTGTAGACCGTTTGAGCAAGATGGCTCACCTGGCGACAGTGCCAGAGTCCATTGATGGACAAGGAACAGCGAAAGTGTTCCTAGACCGTGTCTTTCGAAAGCATGGTCTACCTGATTCCGTTGTGTTGGATCGGTACCCCCGTTTTACGGGATAGTTTTGGGGGGCGTTGCTTAAGGTGCTGGGCACTAAGCGCTTCATGTCCACTGCGGATCATCCGCATATGGACGGTCAAACGGAACGCGTTAATTGAGTTGTAGAGGATATTCTCCGGGGTTTATGTCTAGATTATCCAAAGAGTTGGAGTGAGATGCTTCCTATGGCCGAATTTGCTATCAACAATTTGGTTCAGGCATCTACGGGGTTTACCCCGTTTTATGTAAACGGATTAATGAATCCGAGGGTTCCGTTGACACCACGTGTAGGTGGACCAGGGCTTGAGGGAGAGGATTCCCTGATGTCATCTCTGTATCTGTGCGAAAGCATGTCGATAAGTTTTTATCGACGCGCCTTAGTGTCTTACGACACGTTTGGGATGCCATGGCGGAAATCCAAGACAAGCAAAAGGAACAGGACGACCGCAAGGGTCGGCGTAACGAAAGGGTGTACGAAGTAGGAGAAAGTATTTTATTAAACGCTAAGAATCTTGCTACACATGCGGTTTCCAACGTGTTGCGGGACAAACTGCGCCCCAGGGTTTGTGGGGACTTTCAAGGTACTATCCCGAATGGGCTTGTCGTATACTGTAGCCGGTGTGAACACGCACGGTGCGGATATCGCACAGAGGAAGACTTTCCTAAAGCGGCGGTGTGCCTCTACTTAGCCGATCGCGCCTTATAAAAGGGCTTAGTAAGAGAGTACTCTCTTACTCGGGGCCAAGATTTCCCTTTTGGTTTACAAGTTAGCACGAGCTAACGCCTTGACACAAGGCTCCCTTAATAATGGGGTAGCCGAGGGAAGGACTTCCCTTACACTACAACGCTCACTGCGCGCGCGACCGGTCGAGATCGTGCGTCCTGCAGTCTTTTGAGTGAAATGTAAACTGAATGTAAATTTAATATGTAATTAGCCTAAATTAATTTAAACTAATGTAAACTATATGTAATACTAAGTAGAACTTACTAAATTCGTACCTAGCCAAAATTTATTGTACACCACCTGTGTACTAACACGTGGCTGGCTGCCAGGCCTCCACCAAGGGCTCCTGCCCTGATTGGTTAAAATAACCAATAGGTCCAAACCTTTCCCCGGACTGGCCAATACTGATCCCAACTGTAGTCTACTCACGTACACCACATAACTAAATGTAACCAGAATGTAACCGTGTTACATCCTCCCCCATCATGACTATTGCTTACGCAATAAATCAATTTTAATTGGAGAACTCCAACTGCCAGAACCTCTGGCTAACCATGAGAACCATTAGTGGTGCTGTGTATTCTCCTCAAGAAGAGGAAGTAGACTATTCCGAGAGCTCGGAGGTGAATGCCCTTGTGGATATCTCCCCAAAGCCTGACCGCTCCGACAACGCCGAACGGCGATGTCGGCAGCCTAATCCGTTCCCCACACGTGGGGAAAATGCACTAACCAGTGCGACACCCCTGCCAATGTCGGATGATATATCCGGATTGCCGAAGGCGATCGTTACCAATGAGCAGGACGGAGCTCAAGAATTCCGACTTGCCTCGCAGGAACGAAAGGCTGCGTTACGCGGCCCCAAACGCCCGACACGGGCGGCATATAATATTGAAGGTCCTCGTGACCTCCCAAAGTGGGCTAGGACTATGGTAAGGAATGGTTTAGCATTCTATACTCCTGGCCCTGCCGCTGAACAGCCGTATCAATGCGAACGCCGGGAGAAACTCCGGCAACAACTGCTCACGCAAAAGCAGTTCACTAGCGTCTCATACCGAGAGCGCCTCGACAGGCAGGCACAGGGTGCCCCTGTTGAGAACCTCCGCGAGGTTCCTATCATTCTCTCTCCGAGAGAAAATGCCGAAGATGCAGAAAGAAATTCCGCGCTTGGGCGGAAGGGTAGAAGCTCCTCCCCATCTTTAATGAGCTGCACAACAGCTATTTCCGTCTTGACGTTTGGGTGGAGAGGGCGTTGCGCATGGCATTCGCCAGAGCCAAAGCGATGGAGCTATTACGTGCCCCTTATCGCACGCGCTATGCCAGCTCCCCTGCTCCCAACGCGGTGCCAGAGAACAGTGTGAGCACGACATCTGTCTCCGGAGAACTCTCAACTACTGGGAGTGAAGGGGCTTCTCGCGACCCTTTGGTCGTCGACCCGCAGCGGGATTCTCCCACTCGAAAGCGTCAACGACGTCACGGCAGTCCTGCCGCAGGGGAGTCTCGGACTCCCACGAGCTCTGTAAGTGTGGATAATCCTTCCACTTCATCAGATACTGGGTTTGACCCCGATGATAGCGTCGCGCTATCGGACGCTCCACATGATAGTGTGGAGTACCCTCCGCATCGAGAATTGGTGGAGGAGGTCACGCAATTGCGACGTGATATTCGCGAGCGCTGTGATCGACACAGCCATCGAATCCATGATGTCCACGGGGAACTCCGCGATGAGTGGGATACCACTGAACGCTTCGAGAAGCGACTCGACTCTTTCGAGTCAACCGTTGCGACACTTCGTGGTCGCATTTTTGCTCTGTCGGATTTCCTCCGCCCTGCCGTGTCTTACGGCTCTTATGGCTACCCGCCTTTTCAACCCCCTCCAAGAGGGGACCCGCCTCCGGGTCCTGGTATGGCTTAAGCATACCAACATAGAAGGTTGAATGCGTACGGATTGCCTTCGGAATATCCAAGGTGTACGTCAAGCCCTTTCGGGCTAGCACCTTAAAAGGCTCCACAAACATGGGGCGCAGTTTCTTCCGCAACACGTTGTAAACCGTATGTGTAGCAAGATTCTTAGCGTTTAATAAAATACTTTCTCCTACTTCGTACACCCTTTCGTTACGCCGAACCTTGCGGTCGTCCTGTTCCTTTTGCTTGTCTTGGATTTCCGCCATGGCATCCCAAACGTGTCGTAAGACACTAAGGCGCGTCGATAAAAACTTATCGACATGCTTTCGCACAGACACAGGGCTGACATCAGGGAATCCTCTCCCTCAAGCCCTGGTCCACCTACACGTGGTGTCAACGGAACCCTCGGATTCACTAATCCGTTTACATAAAACGGGGTAAACCCCGTAGATGCCTGAACCGAATTGTTGATAGCAAATTCGGCCATAGGAAGCATCTCACTCCAACTCTTTGGATAATCTAGACATAAACTCCGGAGAATATCCTCTACAACGCAATTAAGGCATTCCGTTTTACCGTCCATATGCGGATGATCCGCAGTGGACATGAAGCGCTTAGTGCCTAGCACCTTAATCAACGCCCCCAAAACTATCCCGTAAAACGGGGGTCCCGATCCGACACAACGGAATGCGCGTGCCCCTTATCGCACGCGCTATGCCAGATCCCCTGCCCCCCACGCGGTTCCAGAGAACAGTGTGAGCACCGCATCTGTCTCCGGAGAACTCTCAACTAATGGGGGTGAAGGGGCTTCTCGCGCCCCTTTGGTCGTCGACCCGCAGCGGGATTCTCCCACTCGAAAGCGTCAACGACGTCACGGCAGTTCTGCCGCAGGGGAGTCTCGGACTCTCACGAGCTCTGTAAGTGTGGATAATCCTTCCACTTCACCAGATACTGGGTTTGACCCCGATGATGGCGTCGCGCCATCGGACGCTTCACATGATAGTGTGGAGTACCCTCCGCATCGAGAATTGGTGGAGGAGGTCACGCAATTGCGACGTGATATTCGCGAGCGCTGTGATCGACACAGCCATCGAAACCATGATGTCCACGGGGAACTACGAGATGAGTGGATACCACTGAACGCTTCGAGAAGCGACTCGACTCTTTCGAGTCAACCGTTGCGACACTTCGTGGTCGCATTTTTGCTCTGTCGGATTTCCTCCGCCCTGCCGTGTCTTACGGCTCCTATGGCTACGAGCCTTTTCAACCACCTCCAAGAGGGGACCCGCCTCCGGGTCCTGGTATGGCTTAAGCATACCAACATAGAAGGTTGAATGCGTACGGATTGCCTTCGGAATATCCAAGGTGTACGTCAAGCCCTTTCGGGCAGCACCTTAAAAGGCTCCAGAAACATGGGGCGCAGTTTGTTCCGCACCACGTTGGAAACCGCATGTGTAGCAAGATTCTTAGCGTTTAATAAGATACTTTCTCCTACTTCGTACACCCTTTCGTTACGCCGACCCTTGCGGTCGTCCTGTTCCTTTTGCTTGTCTTGGATTTCCGCCATGGCATCCCAAACGTGTCGTAAGACACTAAGGCGCGTCGATAAAAACTTATCGACATGCTTTCGCACAGATACAGAGATGACATCAGGGAATCCTCTCCCTCAAGCCCTGGTCTACCTACTCGTGGTGTCAACGGAACCCTCGGATTCATTAATCCGTTTACATAAAACGGGGTAAACCCCGTAGATGCCTGAACCGAATTGTTGATAGCAAATTCGGCCATAGGAAGTATCTCACTCCAACTCTTTGGATAATCTAGACATAAACCCCGGAGAATATCCTCTACAACGCAATTAACGCGTTCCGTTTGACCGTCAATATGCGGATGATCCGCAGTGGACATGAAGCGCTTAGTGCCCAGCACCTTAAGCAACGCCCCCCAAAACTATCCCGTAAAACGGGGGTCCCGATCCAACACAACGGAATCAGGTAGACCATGCTTTCGAAAGACACGGTCTAGGAACACTTTCGCTGTTCCTTGTCCATCAATGGACTCTGGCACTGTCGCCAGGTGAGCCATCTTGCTCAAACGGTCTACAAAGACCAAAATGCAGGTGTTACCGGCCTTATCCTTCGGAAAACCGAAGTTAAAATCCATACTGATGGATTTCCAACACTCTGTAGGAACGGACAAGCTCGACAAAGGGGCCGCTGAACACGCAGAGGGTTTAACCCTCTGACACGTCTCACAGGTGCGTATATACGCACCGACCCACTTATACATCTTGAGACACCAATACAAAGCGCTTAAAGCGCTGTAGGTCTTATCCCGACCTAAATGACCCCCGGTAGGGGCGTCATGTGACTCAAAGAGGACTTTATACTTCAGTTCCTCATCATGAGGAACAACCACCCGCGGAGTGTCCTCCGCGCTCGTGCTATATACCAAACCGTCACAGTACCTGTAACGGTGTAACCGAGCTTTAGATCGACTTACAGGGTTGGCTCAGACGATCCAAGTCCCTTTCCACCCAACGCTCTAATAAGCGCCATACACTGTGGGTCTTTCTCATAAGCCTGTCGTATGAGATCCACCACAGACGAGATGAAGAATGTCGCGTGAGCGAGCTCGTAATCGGGACGACGCGATAACGCGTCTGCAAGCACGTTATGCTTGCCAGGTTTATACTTAACCTCAAAGTTATACTCCGCAAAGAAGGAGAGCCAACGGGCCATCCGTTGGGAGAGATGAGGCGACTTCGTCGCTGTCCGTAAGGACGCGTGGTCAGTATAAACCACGAACGGCTTCGAGCCGAGTAGGTGAACCCTAAACTTGACAAATGCATACTTCATTGCGAGTAGCTCCTTGTTATGACGGGATAATTCAGCTCCGCATATTTAAGCTACCTCGACTCAAACGCGATCACGCGTTCCCTTCCTGCATCATCTTCTTGTAACATATCACATCCGATTGAGAAATCGGAGGCGTCGCAGACGACACTAAATGGTTTCCCAGAATCTGGTAGATCAAGAACAGGAGATTTTAACAAGCTTCCCTTAACCGCTTCGAAGGCGGTTTGGTGTTTGGTTTCCCAACACCAATCCACGTCGTTCTTAAGAAGGTCTGTCAATGGCTTCGCCATCTCAGCGTAGTTCTCGCTCTACTTGTGGAGATAATTGGCTAATCCAAGCCACTTCCGTAAATCTCTAAGATTTACAGGCGGAGGCCACTCCACAATGGCTTTCACCTTCGCGGGATCCGCCCGCACTCCATCCTTACCGATGAAGCATCCGAGGAAAGGAATTTTCCTCAGCACCAAAGATACATTTGGATGCGTTCGCATATAAATTATGCTCCCGCATACATTCGAGCACCGCTCGAAGGTGTATCAGGTGCGTCTGAACATCAGACGAGTCGCCTTCCGCGCGACTATGAACGAATATATCGTCGAAGTACGTCTGAGCGTACTTTCTATGAGGGCGGAAGAGTTGAGTCACTAAGCGATTAAAAGTCTCTGGCGCATTTGAAAGCCCCTGTGGCATAAAAAGCCACTTCTACAGCATGCCACTAGGCGTGCTGACCGCTGTAAGAGGAATATCGGATGCTCGCATGAGCACCTGATAATACCCGTCCACCAGATCTAAGGCACTGTACACAGTACAGCCTGCCATATTGTTCTGGAGGACATCCTTCCGAGGAATCGGAGTCTGCATGGGTACAGTATCTGCATTAGGCTTGTTGTACACATGCACGATGCGCCACTTTCCGTTCGGCTTACGAACACAAAAAGTGGGAGATGAATGGGGAGACTTGCTCTCCCGTACCATCCCTGCCTTTTCTTTCCCCTTGAAGAATGCGTCGATGACGTCGCATTAATCCTTGGGGAGAGGCCACTGCCTAGTGACGCAGTATTTGGTTCCAGGTACCAAGTCAATTTCATGTCGGACTTTCCGATCCGGTGGTAACCCCATCGGCGGGTTGTCACTAATGACATCTCCGAATTCCTTAAGTAAGGAACGGTAAGGGTCCTCAGGATCCGTAAGGATCTTGAGGTCGCTTCGGGCATTCAATGCCTGTTTGGTTTGCACCAAAACTGACTCTTCCATCGTGGATGAGGAAATCAACTCCTCTTCCGGACGCAAAACGACAACCTCGTCGATTTCACCTGCTACTACAGCAGTCTCAAACTCGTTGGAGGGCATCTCCTCCAACGACAACAGTTCGCCTGCCCCAGGAAAGCGTTCCAGGCTTACCCCTTTCGTGACAACACCTGTCACACTATTCATCATCCGATAGGACTCCTGACTACTGGCCTCGGGACTCATCCCGGGAACCAGATGGGGGAGTCAATTTCCCCATCTATTGGAAGCGCACCGCGCCTATCCACAGCGGTCTCTACCTCTACCACCTGTGACTCGCCGGTCTCACCTAATAAGGCGTGGTCGGAATCATTTCCGACGTGCGATAGAGACGAACTTCTCTTCGCTTGGAAGCGCCTCGCGCTTAACCACAGGGGTCTCTTTCCCTACCACTGGAGTCGCAACTTGTTCGCCGAACACGGCGTGGTCGGAATCATTCCAACCTGCAGAAGTGACAAACTACGGGTCTCTTCTCTAGGAATCGCCTCGCGCTTAGCCTCAGAGGAATCCACCTCTACCACTGGCGACTCGCCAGTCTCGCCTATATCGGCGCGGGGATTAACCGCCCAATCCCCCTCGTCAAGGAACACTTCCTTGACCTCATTGGGACTGATTATCTCAGACATCCCAATCTCTGGCATCTCACGCCAGTATCGCTTTTGCGATCGAGCAAAGGTGGGTTCATGACTCGCCAATGCTTCACCCGATCGCGGGTGCGTTGAGCCAATGGACTTAGACTTCCAGTCTATTCATGGCTCGTGGCGTTCTAGCCACTTCATGCCCAGAATGAGGTCATATCTCGAGTCCAAATTCAGGACTAGGCAACGTTCTAAGCTGTCGAAGTCTGAAAACTTCAGCTTAGGGTCAATCGAGACCTTGGGTACAGAAACCTGTACGCCCGTCGCTAGACGGACCGTGACAACGTCACGAGAACGTGCCTCTAGGGCCTCGGTATACAGCCGACTCTTTTCAACAGAAGCTCGTCTGACATAATTGTCAGACGCTCCAGAGTCTATTAGGACTCTCCAAGGCTTCTCAAAGCCTTTCACGTCCGCAAGGACAACCATCAACCCTGGCTGGTACAGCAACTCGGTGCTAGAAAGCACCGTTTCCATCGGGAATTTGTGCTGTCGGCCCCTACCCTGTGGTTTAACAGCACTGAGGGATCCCCCAGTAGGGCGCCCCGAACCTACTGGGAGCCGTCGTTTCCCGACGGCTTTGGCGTGGGCTTCTTACCTACCCTCGGTCCATTAAAGGGAATATATCGCTGGGGGTTCCGCGGACATCTGTTCCGCAGATGGTCCAAACTTCCACACAGGAAGCATCTCAGCGGCCCCTGCCGCTGCAGCATTGCCTGGAGCTCCGCTTCAGAACCCAGTGAAGTAGAGTCATCGTGACTCTTAACGGAAGCTTTCTTTCTTCCGTTTCGACCTGACTCAGGTCCATGGGTTCGGGACCCACCTTAGAGGAACGAAAGTTTCTCTCGGCGTTAAACGTCATCTTAAACGCCTCCCCCAGGGATTGGGGTCGGCTTCGGAATAGCTCCGAACGTGCTGGCCCTTCTATCAGGCCTCCCATGAACACGGGAATGGACACGTCGTCCGAATACGCTTTTGCGTACATCCCTTCCAACAGGGTCTTAAGTTCTTGGATATATGTTTTCAAGTCCTTTGTGCCCTGACGGCACCTCAGAAACGCCAGATGATTCTGGAAAACCGATCAGGCGTTGCATACATGTCCATAAGCTTTTGCTTGAGGACTTCCCAGGTCGGGAACACGTCCATGACCAAATCCGAGCATGTAAAAGCCCATTCACGGTCTTTACCCGTAAGATGGGTCAGTGCAAGTCCCACTTGCAAGTGATCAGCGATCACATTCGCTGTGAGCGAAGGCCGTTTCGACCTCTAGAAGCTACACATAAAGGTTCACACCCTTTTCACCGGTGAATTCCTTTATATTAAAGGACAACGGGGGACGCACCCCCGTGGACGTGGAATGACTTTCACTACAACTCGCCTCATGGGCGATGAGGGCATTGACCCTCGCCTTTACGGCCTCAAGGCCCTGCTCCACTAGGAGATGCATGCCTTCGTCACCCAGTAAGGATAGCAGCCTGTTAAAGGCTTCCTGCTGGACGACGGTTATCCTTTCCCAATCGTTCTTATTCATCCTTTGCAGATGATTCCGTAGCCTACCAACACAGGTCTTGGATTGACTACAAGTGCTACCAGATGTAGCCGGTGCGAACACGCACGGTGCGGCTAGCGCACAGAGGAAGACTTTCCTAAAGCGGCGGTGTGCCGCTATTTAGCCGATACGTCCTTATAAAAGGGCTTAGTAAGAGAGTACTCTCTTACTCGGGGACAAGATTTCCCTTTGGTTTACAAGCGAGCTAACGCCTTAACACAAGGCTCCCTTAATAAGGGGGTAGCTGAGGGAAGGACTTCCGTTACACTACAACACTCACTGCGCGCGCGACCGGTCGAGGTCGTGAGTCCTGCAGTCTTTTGAGTGAAATGTAAACTGAATGTAAATTTAATATTTAATTAGCCAAATTAATTTAAACTAATGTTATAAACTATATGTAATACTAAGTAGAACTTACTCAATTCGTACCTAGCCAAAATGTAGTGTACACCACCTGTGTACTATCACGTGGCTGGCTGCCACGCCTACACCTAGGGCTCCTGCCCTGATTGGTTAAAATAACCAATAGGTCCAAACCTTTCGGACCGGTCAATACTGACCCCAACCGTAGTGTACTCACGTACACCACATAACTAAATGTAACCAGAATGTAATCCTGTTACATATAGCTTTTTTTTGGACATCCCGAAGGCTATGCGTACGCATCCAACCTTCTATGTGGGTATTCTTAAGCCATACCAGAACCCGGAGGCGGGTCTCCTCTTGGAGGTGGGTGGGAAGTCGGATAGCCGAAAGGCACGACAGGTCGGAACATCTCCGACAGGATCGAATACGACCCTGAAGCTCCGCAACGAGAGACTCGAGGGAGGCAAGCCGCCCCTCGATGCGTCCATTCGCACTCCCCTCGTCGCGGAGTCCTTCATGGGCATCATGGATGCGACGGCTGTGTCGACCACAGCGCTCGTGAAACTCACGTCGCAATAGCGCGACCTCCTCCTCCAGTTCTCGATACGGAGGGTACTCCACATTACCATGTGGAACGTCTGATGGCACGACGCCACCATCGGTGTGAGACCCAGTACCTGGTGAAGTGGAAAGGTTATCCACATTTACAAAGTTCGTGGGAGTCCAAAACTCCCCTGAGGCAGGATTGCCGTGACGTCGTTGACGCTTTCGAGCGGGAGAATCCCGCTGAGAGTCAACGACCAAAGGGGCGGAAGAAGCCCCTTCACTCCCAGTATCTGGGAGTTATCCGGAGGCAGATGCAGAGTGTGCATTGCTCTCCGGCACTACAGTTGGGGCAGGTAATTGCCCCAGCGCTTTGGCCTGGGCATACGCCAAGCGCAACGCCCTATCTACCCAAACGTCGGGTTCGGAAGAGCTGTTGTACAGCTCATCAAAGTTGGGGAGGCGCTTCTCCCCTTCCGCCCAAGCGCGGAATACCGTTCTGCCTCCTCGACGATTCCGTCCCGTAGGAGATCGTAGAGAACCTCGCGGAGGATCTCTACGACGGCACCGCGTGCCTTGTTCACGAGTCGCGCTCGGTAGGACTTGACAGTGAACTGCTTAGGCGTTATCAGTTTGGCCCGGAGTTGATTCCGGCGCGCGATTTCACGCGGCAGTACAGCCGCAGGACCAGGGACATAGGAGGCTAAACCCATCTTGACCTCGTTCTTAGCCTTCTTTTGAGGGTCACGAGGACCCTTCCGTGCCGGTACGGCATGTCGGGCTTCATGAACCGTACACGGTTAATTGGTGATGGTCGCCTTCGGCGATCCGGATGCATCATCCGCAGTTGGTAGAGGTGGCGCACGAGTTAGCGCGTTTTCTCCACGTGTGGGGAATGGATTGGATGACCGACACCGCCGTTCGGCGCTGTCGGAGTGGTCATCCTTTGGGGAGATATCCCCAAGGGCACCCACCTCCGAGTTATCGGAATAGTCTGCATCCTCAGCACCACTAATGGTGCTCATGGTTAGCCAGAGGTTCTGGCAGTTGGAGTTCTCCAGCTAAAATTGATTTATTGCGTAAGCAATAGTCTTGATGGGGGAGGATGTAACAGGGTTACATTCTGGTTACATTTAGTTATGTGGTGTACGTGAGTACACTACGGTTGGGGTCAGTATTGACCGGTCCGAAAGGTTTGGACCTATTGGTTATTTTAACCAATCAGGGCAGGAGCCCTTAGTGGAGGCGTGGCAGCCAGCCACGTGTTAGTACACAGGTGGTGTACACTACATTTTGGCCAGGTACGAATTTAGTAAGTTCTACTTAGTATTACATATAGTTTATAACATTAGTTTAAATTAATTTAGGCTAATTACATATTAAATTTACATTCAGTTTACATTTCACTCAAAAGACTGCAGGACGCACGACCTCTACCGGTCGCGCGCGCAGTGAGTATTGTAGTGTAAGGGAAGTCCTTCCCTTAGCTAACCTTTGTGTCAAGGCGTTAGCTCGTGCTAACTTGTAAACCAAAGGGAAAATTTTGGCCCCGAGTAAGAGAGTACTCTATTACTAAGCCCTTTTATAAGGGCGTATCGGCTAAGTAGCGGTACATCGCCGCTTTAGGAAAGTCTTCCTCTGTGCGCTAGCCGCACCGTGCGTGTACGCACCGGCTACACTTCCGATGTACCTTGGAGTGGCAAGTCCACTCCAGCGTCCGTAGTTCCACCTTCCTCCATGCTGGAGTCCGCGTATGGCTGCTGGGTTCGATTTCTGCTGTTTCTGGGGCGGCGGGCGGCGCCATTTCCATGTCGGTGGTGTCATCGTCCAACTGCGTAGGCGTCTCATCTGCATGCTGGTCCTGGTGTTCCACATGCTGGTACGGGAGAAGCGCATCATCCTGCTCCTTCTCCTGCGCTGGTGCTGTGTGGTCAATCGGGTGCGGAATAGAAGCACATGTAGAGAAGACCAGGGAGCAGAGGGACAGAAAGGGTGCAAAAAGGAACAGAGGTGTGGGAGCAAAGGAAGCACATCTGCGCTCCTGCTCTCCTCTACAAGCAATTGATGCAGGGAGGTTGATCTTGGAGCCAGGGTGTGGGGGGATGCTGGGGATCGGTACTTCCGTTTGCTGGGTAGGCGGTAACCCTTGAAAGAGGTGGGGAGTTGGTGCTTGAGAAGCGCAGCGTCTGTGGCAATAGACAAAACGTCTTTGGCAATAGACAAAACGTCTGTGGAAATAGACAAAACGTATGTGGCAATAGTGGCGCCTTTTGCTGAATATCGCGGTGATATCTACGGTCACCAAATGATCCGAGAACGCGCACCATTGTAGTGGAGGCCAGTTCAAAATTGAACACCGAAGTGTCCGGAACTGAACCACCATCGTGCCCAGCCGACCAATTAACGTAGGGGTAACTCCGCGGACCTTCGCCTGGGTGCCGATCAGGTGATCGATCGGCACTGCAGGACGCCGAGTCCGATTCATCACGCGTCTTACCTTGTATACCTATTGGTATGGGTGGCTACACACTCGGTGGGCCGTTGCTTAGTGGAGACTTTAGAGAAGATCGATAAGGATGTACCACTTCTGGGGTACTAATCCAAACTTCCAACGAAAGATAATGCGAAATAGCCGATTGGCAAACGAAGCGGAAATCTTCACTCCGAATGCGGTTAAATCTGGCACTTGACCTCCCGAAGCAGTGAGTAATCAAGCTAATAGTGAATCCTAGCACTTGATTGCAGAGCAATGGGTAATACAGACTATAAATGTTTCTGGCACTTGACCGCAGATCGCGATGAGTAATCCAGCCAATTCCTGGGACTTGATCGCAGATCGCGATGAGTAACCCAGCCAAAAATAACCCGACTCCCTTGAGCGGGGCCGAACTTGAGTGGTAAGTGAACGTAACGAGGGCTCCCTGGTCGTGAGGCTTCCGGTGGAGCTCTGTCCTGGCCGGGCTTATAAGCGTGAGGAATCCTGTCATCCTCCCGCTCCCAATGACTCGGATCGGAGCCACTGGCGACTTACGCAACCCGATGTAATACGAACACTATATTTAATACCCAATAAAAATCCAATATGTAAACTATACGTAAACCGTGGGCCTTACCTCAAATCTGCGTACATAACACTCCAATCACACGATTGGCCCAAAATACTCCGTCCTTTCATCCAACCCGATCGATCTGTCTTGAAAAATGGTACACTGGTACAAACTGGTCCATATAATTCACTTGCACTTCACCACATAACCACGCTCCATGTCTTTGACCATGTCGAAGTACAGTTTTATTGTCTCGTCCAGGGTGGAGTTCGCCGAGAGCGTAGGATTTGAGCATCCTATTGACGCTCTCGACGGGGGAAGTTGTCCGGTGCCCAAAGTTGAAGTTGAACCTCGTAAAACAATGTTCCCACTCGCGAATAGTCAGCTTGATTTGCCGATTGAAATACATGAAGATCTCGATTTGGGCGGCAAAGAGCACCAACATCTTATCCCACTCTGCCTGGAACTCAGAGGCAGTATCGCGCGTAGAGACTATTTCTCACTGAGACCAAATGCTAGCCTTCGAGATTCAACTTGATCCACGCCGAGAAACTGCGGGGGCGACTGATCTACCTTTTCGATAACCCGCACGACGTCATTGAGACGCCCTACCCGACGGTTCTCTTCGGCGGTGAGTTTTTCTGAACTGCTGTTCTTGTCACCGTAGGAACGTTCGACTTGGCCCAATTCTTGCGATGGAGCTCCGGGCTGCACCTTCTGCACGTCCCACTTGCGGGAGATGTCCAAGGCCACGTTCTTGTTCAAGTGAAACTTGCAGAGCTGAAGTTTTGCGTCGGGGAATAACTTCCGGAGTGCGTTCCTCATGGCAGTATCGGCATCGTTCGTCGCGGTAAGCAGATTGGCTTCCGTATCACGCGTGCGATTTTCTCTGTACTGCTCCATTAGCCAGTCGAATCCAGCCTCGAGATCCGTATTAATAAGCCCACAGGCGATAGTGGCGGAATTGTCAAAAGGCGTCATCACAATGACCTGGAAGAAAGCCAACCGGTACTTATTGGTCTCATAAGTATTGTCAAACATCACCGTCCAAGTGTGATTCTTCAGCATCCGGCTCCCAACCTTATACGTCACATACAGGCCTTCCATCTTCTGGCTGTTGGATCCCCGCCCAGCCACTTGACGGTGTATGCAACGCCCTCTCGCTCGTCAAGATCCCTGAACATAGCTTGCGTTGGGGTATACCCACCGAGAGTGGTCTGTTTCGCGCGGGCCTTCTTCACGTCGCCGGACGTGAAGATCAACTCCGGAAACTGCTCCCGGATAGTCTGGGCGATGAACCGGTTCCGCATCTCAGGGTCGTCAACGTAGCCAGCGATCAGGGACTTAGCCTCAGCGTTAAGCACCCGGGAAGTCGCGATATGTTCCGTATTCTACGCGGAGTGATTTTTATGCTCTAGCACACATTTGGTGTTATCAAAGTCCAGCATCCACTTCTGTCCAGTTTTTCTAGTGCACTTCGCAAAAAATCCTGAATTTGCAGTTACACTTCTTCGTCGACGACTGCCGAATATTTTGTCCGCGGTGCAACCACGTCGTTATGGAGGCTGTAATGGGGTGCCATTACAGAATTGATATTCAAGTTAGAATATCACAGTTTAATTTCAGACGCGTTTTCTGAAATTGAAATAAGAGATTATAAGTTATTATAATCTACGAAGGAAAAGTCGATTCGGTATAAATACCGAATCTTGCAGGTTAACTAATAGTACAGTTAGTTGAATACTTGATATTATTATATTAATTAGGTAGTTACTATACTATTAGCCGCTAACCACCCATTAAATAAGCACTCTTAATTTTGCGTTCTCAAACCCAAGCAAATATTATATTTGCTTTTAGTATATGATTAGTTGTCATCAACTAATCCTACCCCTCCCGTATTGCGCGCTTCCTCTCACCCCCCCCCCCACACACACAGTGTAAGCCTGTAACAGGATCAGTCCTGTTACACCTGGTAGCACTTTGGGGTCCGTCCAACGACCACAGTTCCGTTCCGCTAGTTAACTAGCGGAGCGAAGATTAAGAGCCGCTCGGTATCATGTCGCGAGACATGACGCCTGCCGAGCGAGAGAGAACGCTGGAAGTGGTGACGGAACACTTCCCTCACTTCACGTCGCGTAATAAAGAAGCGACGGTAGAAATGGTTCGGTCCATGGGGACCGACATCCTTACTTTCCTCCTGGATAAGCGCCCGGAGGAAGCGATGGAAGTGGTGCATCGCTTTAGGCGAAACCACCTCGAAACACCATCACGGCCCGCGCAAGAGGCAGCGCGGACGGCACCTGCAACGCATAGCGTTGAAGTGGTAAAGGCGCGAGTACCGCCCTTTACCGGCGAAGGGGGCGAGCCCCTTCGTAGATGGTTCGCAGAGGTGGAAGATGCCATCTCTGCGCAAACTATTCTTGCAAACGTCAACAGGCGTACTTCGCCACAACATGTCTGGGCGGCAGATCCAGGTCATGGGCGATGAGTCGCAGAGCCCTGATGACTCTGCGTTCCTGACTTATCAGGAATTAAAAGCTGAGCTAAAGCTCAACTTTGAAGCTCCATAAATGGAGCTAAGTAGTCGGCAGGAGTTCATGGAACTCCGGCAAGGTAAGCTTGACCTTCAAGCTTACGCTCAGAAGACGCAATATTTGCTGTCAAATATTGTGTATGAGCCGGTGCCCCCTGCTATGCAGGTCACTGGCTTCATGAAGGGACTCAATGATGGTCCCGTCAAACAGAGTCCTTACCGGCACCCGCCAAAGACTCTACAGGATGCCATTGATATGAGCATCCGTGAGGAGTTCAGCATGCGATCAGCGTCATCGCATGCTGGGTACAGCCGAAGGGCTCAACAGCCCTTCGCTTTTGACATGCCGCAACAGCATGTCAACAAGCAGCAGTCGGGCAGACGAAGTTCACACTTCGTCTCAAGAAACAGCCACCCGCGCCAGAGCATGGGCGGTGGAGGTCCAGCGCCGATGGACCTATCGGTTGCGGTTGCTTCGAACTCGAAGCAACCGAAAATTAAGAAGAACATTCGCTGCAATCGATGCGCGAATGTGGGGCATTTTGCCCATGAGTGTATGGCACCGCGTCAGGTTCCACGCAGTCAGCGGAATGAACCGTCCGCTGCACGGCGACACCAACAGGGACATCACCCTGTTGGTGCAAAAAAACGTAAATCACCAGTAGGGGCGGGGCGCCCTACTGGGAATGTTATCCCACATGCCGACATAGGGCATGTGAGGGTAATAGCCCCAGACAGGACTATGTACTGTCAAAAGGTGCAGGGTGATGATAATCCTCTTATCACCCTGGAGGTTAAGCCGCACGGGAGCGATGTCCCCATGCGAGCTTTGTTTGACACAGGAGCGTCAAACAATTTCGTTAGAGCTCAGAGTCTAACGCTGTTGAGCTTCGTGGAGGTAGAAACCCCACGAAGTATGTTGTCAGTCCGGTTAGCAACAGGTGCAACCGTGACTATTCCAAAGCGTGTGATTAAAACACGCTTCGAGTTGAATGAACTGTCATTCGAGGATGAACTCATCGCTCTAGATTTAGATGACAAGTTCGATGTGATACTTGGAATCCCATGGATGTCCAAGTTTGAACCTTCGATCCACTGGGTTAACCTATCGATCGACTGCGGCGGACCCGCAGGATCTGATCACCCTGTATGTAATCCGGCTGTATCAGAAGATACAACCGCAGCGTCGGACAGTCTGGTGGATAGCGATGGCACCACCAGGTCTGTTCCGACACGATCAGCGGAAGGTACCTCCGCTGGTGAGAGTCCAGAGGGACTACCACACGCAACGGAAGCGTCGTTGCGTGTTGAAGAGATATCCACGGGTGATAAATACCACCGTGAGAATGAAATAGTATCCACAGTGGGAAACACCCACTGTGCGTCCAAAGGTTCCAACACGACGAAAGAATACCGTGTTGATGAGAGTGAACTCACGATCGAGTGCAATCGTGAGGACAACTCCGTGGTGGCCAGTGCCCACTACGTTGCGTTAGCCATGCACACGGGTGATAAAGACCACCGTGTTGCAGAACAGGCGGCCGATCAGACAAGCGCATCTGATCGCCAAGAAAATTCCATGGTAGGCAGTGGCCACCATGATGATGAGTATTCGCACATGGTGAATCGTAATCACCGTGCAGCAGTCAATCAGACGAGTGCGTCTGATTTCATGGAAAGTTCCGTCGATACGATCAACGTCTTGACGCAAACGGAGACCGGATTAGCTACCCAGTCTCTGTTGATGGAACACCCTCCGAAAGAAGGTTCGGAGGTGATGGCTCTTCCAGCGCTAAGCTGGAAGAAGTTTATGAAGAGCTTTAACGATGATCAGATCGAACAGATCTGTATCATCGTTGCAACAGATGCTGTAGTGGATATTCGTTCACGAATATCCACATTACAAGTGGAAATCATTGGGACGAGGTTCCCAATGATCAACCAAAGTTCAGCGCGTTGAAGCGCAGAGCTGGGAGTCGCTTAAAGCGAACTCCCCCTTTAATGGGGTACTTCGGGAATACGCTGACGTATTCCCAGGAGAAGTACCTAGCGAGCTCCCTAAGGATAAGGGAACTCGTCATGAAATTGACCTCGTGCCAGGCACGAAGTATTGTGTCACGCGGCAATGGCGTTGCCGCGTGATCAAGTAAAAGCGATCGACGAGTTTTTGGAAGCTCGTCGTAAAGCAGGCCAAGTGCGGGAGTCTATCTCACCGCACTCTACCCCCACCTTTTGTGTATAAAGTCCACAGATGGGTGGAGAATCGTTCACGCTTACAACAAGCTGAACGCAGCGACGGTAACGGCGCAGACGCCGATACCGCGAAAAGATGTCATCATTGATGGCATGTGCGGGAGCACCATCTTTAGTGCTCTCGATCTAAGAGATGGATTTTATCAAATCCTAATGCGTGAGAAGTATATCCCTCTCACGGCGGTAATCACCCCAAGTGGCATGCTTTGGGAGTGGCTTGTTATGCCGCAGGGGCTTCGAAATGACCCTTCTACGTTTAACAGATGCGTAACGCATCTATTACGCCCGGTGCGAGAATTCGCACCGAGTTATTTCGATGACGTGTTCATCCATAGTAAGGGTGAACACGATAAAAGCGATGTAGATGTCCATAGGGAACATCTACGTCGAGTGTTAGAGCTTATGCGTAAGCATAAGCTCTATGCAAATCTAAAGAAGTGCACCTTTGGTGCACCTGAGATACCGTTCTTGGATGTTTTGTGGGCAAGAACGGGGTGCGCTCTGATCCAGAAAAGATCAGGGTGATCGTTGAATGGCCTACGCCAAGCAACGTTAAGGAACTTCGAGAGTTCCTTGGGTTGGCAACATATTTGCACAAGTATTCGTGCAACTATGCTGGGTTAATACGACCTCTTTCTCAATTACTTAAGAAAGATTCGAATGGCATTGGGATACCCAATGCCAAGATGCTTTTGATGCAGTCAAGCAAAGCTTGACTGAAGCGCCTGTATTGGCTATAGCCGATAACGAGCGTCCGTTCCACGTCGTTTGCGACGCGAGCGATTTCGCTATCGGCTGTGCTTTGAGGCAGCGTGATCACGATGATCGTGATCGCGTAATCTGCTATCAATCGTGTCAGTTGCGCCCAGCCGATCGCAACTATCCAGTGCATGACAAGGTACTCCTTGCCATGAAGTATGCACTGGCCAAGTTTCGGATCTATCTCTTGGGAGATAGACCGTTTGTGGTTTACACGGACCATGCGTCGCTACGCACGGCCGTGAATTCACCACACATTTCTCAAAGAATGGCTCGATGGATGTCATTCTTTGCTGAATACAACTTACGGTTGAATACAAACCCGGAAAGTTGAACGTGATAGCGGATGCAGTATCACGAAGGCCCGACTACGAGACGAAACCGTCCGTAACATAAGATTCCAGTGCAAACGCGATCCGTTGCAATGCTTTGTCGTCGTCAATTATACGACAAGTACGCGAGGCGTACAAAACAGACGAGGAGACACGTCTGTTGATTGATTACTTAAGTAATCAATCAAGTGAGAAGCGCGACGAACTCCCAGAGTTCCTCCGCGCTTGCGTGCCTCGATATCGACTGCACGATGGTCTGCTGCTTTACAGCAGACCAAAAAGATGAAAGTCGCATCGTCGTTCCAAACGACGATGATATCAAACATCAAATTATGTTTGAGTATCATGATGCACCGATTTCGGGGGCATCAAGGTCGAGAGAAGACATACGCTTCTCTAGCACGTGACTTTTACTGGCGAAATCAGTACAAGTGGGTATGGAAATACGTACGCGCTTGCGAGATTTGCCAGCGCGTTAAGCCTGCGCAGTCTGCACAGGCTCCTCTGCAATCTCTGCCGGTTTCGACAGAGTGTTGGAAGTCCATTTCAATGGACTTCGTATTCGGTCTTCCACCCGACAATAGTCGGAAGACCGGAATAGTGGTCTTCGTAGACCGTTTCAGTAATATGGTACATCTTACTGCAGTATCAGCGAACGTAACCGCCGCTCAAACAGCGCGGATATTCGTTGATACGGTATTCCGTTTGCACGGAATGCCGGAAGACACTGTCTCGGATCGAGATCCGATATTTACAGGACGTTTCTGGCAAGAAACGTTCTCATTGTTGGGAACCCAGTTGAAGATGTCAACTGCGGACCATCCGGAAACGGATGGGCAGACGGACGGGTTAACCGCGTTCTCGGAGACATGTTGCAATCATACGCACGTGCCTTTGAACAGTGGAGTGACTATCTGCCACTCACTGAATTCGCGATTAACAATTCAGTGCATGCTTCAACTAAGTATACACCGTTCTACGTGAATGCCTTAAGGCATCCACGAACCCCAGCTTTACTTGGCGGTACGCCAAATCTAAGTGGGGGAGGGACCCGCGCAAATTTTGAGCGAGTCAATGCACAAGTTGCAACTGCAACTTGTGAACAAAACGATGGACCTTTTACTGAAAGTACAGTAGAAGCGGAAGCAGCTTCAAATGAAACTGAAGCTGCATATGATGAATATGTGTCTGCAGCAATGGCTGCAGAAAATGAGGACAACAAACCTACTGCTGATAAAGCAGTAGATGCATTCTTATTACAGCGCCAAGCTGTAATACGCTATATAAAAGATGCACTTGCCTCTGCTTTTGATAAGCAGAAGCAAAATGCATACAAACAAGGAAGGAAGAACGAAAACTCCTTTCTGAAAGGTTAATTGGTATTATTAAGTACTACCAATTTGCCTACACATGCAATAAGCAACTTCCCTACACGGAAGTTGCTTCCTAAGTACATTGGACCTTTCAAGGTCCAAGAGATTCGGGGGAATGCCTATACTTTAGACATTCCCACAGCAATGCGGCTCCACCCAAAATTCTATGTTGAGCGGCTCAAGCCGTATCATTCGTCTTCGTCTTACGACGAGACGCAGAACCACGGAAGATTCCGTGCTTCTCCAAGTCTCCCAAGAGAGACTTGTAATCGGCTTCCAGCCGTTGATGAGCAGAGCGGAGAGTCATTACCTCCGCCTTCGACTGCTCAAGATCAGCCTTGTGCCGATCGAGCTCTTCCTTACAGCGGGAAAGTTCGATGTACAGAAGATCACTCATCTGCTGAAGAGCAGTGTGCGCCCCGAGGATGTCGCGGACATCCTCGCGAAGAGACCGATATGTCTTCACAGAGTGAGACATATCGCTGCTCAAGGAGGAATAACTCTCCTCGAGCTTGCGGAGCAAAGAACCATGCTCCGCAACAACAACGGAGAGGGAATTCTCAACCTCCGACTCCCCTGATCGATAATTAGGGGAATAAGCGATACATTCTCGAGCGCTTGATCTCGAAGCGCTCGGTGCCTTCGAAGAAGGGGCAGCGTACCGAGAACTTAGTACGCTGTCTGGGCTACCCCCAATTGTTCGACTCTTGGGAGCTGATTGAGGTTCTGAGGGCTGACGCCCCAGACCTTTTAACTGAGTTTGAGAAGGAGTCTCAAACTCATAATGCGAAGTAGCATCAACACTAGGTGTTGATGCATTTAGGGCATCGATTAAGCCCTGAATTTCGGCGGGTACGGAAAAACCACCGTACCCCCGCAACTCCTCCTCTGACAGACGAGGAGCGCCCTGCGGACACCGCGGGAAAACGAGTTGAGAAGGGAAACCACAGTTCAACCCTTCTTTGATGCAAGCAAAATGGATGTATTCCATTTTGCCTGTTCGTGAGTGCTTTAAAAAGCGCTCGCGCATTACGTGAACTTTATTCACGTAATCATCTGGGATTTGTTGTAGTTGTCAACAAAAGCATTCCAACTCTGAGTCAGGGCGTCTTTATCGTCCCTGTTCCTCCTTGACCCTTTCCGGCTCGAATAATATCGAACCTGGAAAAAGAAGTCAACAAAGTACAGACGTCTATCGTCTTTACTTCGATCGAATCGACGTGACTGGATGTCTTCTCAGTCATTCAGCACGTTGATATCAAACAACGCATATTGGCAGTCCCGCTTACGGTGACCGCCACTGTTGGGGGCAATAGCCCATTCAGGGGTGCAAAACCCCTCTTTGTACGGAACATGTGGTTCCGTACGATGATAGTCTTCAGAAGCGGCAGGCTCCGCTTCTGTTCGAGCTATTTTAGCAGGCGGAACACCGCCTGCTTCAACACCACGCGCCGGAGTTAAACCACCCCGACGTGGAGAAGTACTTGTTCCAGGTGGGGCTCTACGTTCCCGCAATCACCTGTGATAATCATTGTCGCTGTCAGCTATGACAGCGACACAAGAGTTATCATCGCTGTTATGCGATGAGCACCTAGCGAGTTTCGACTCGCTAGATCCTTTCTCGGGGACAGCTGTGCCCCAATAACTTTGTTCGGAGTCAGAACCGTCTCCGAACATGGAAGAACCCTTCCTGGCAACACACCATTCGGGGGTTGTCATCGTGCGAGATGTTGCATTAGCAATATCTCCCTGATTCTTGTCAGATGCCGCCTTAGCAGCATCTGTGGTCGAAGACGGTACGTCTTCCGACCTTTGCGTAGTTGACGCTGCTAATGCAGCGTCACTGTTGTCACTCAACACCTCAGCACCTAGTGCTGAGGCGAAGGAAGAAGCTCCTTCGATGTTTTCAGCAGCGCTCTTTGGAGCGCCGCCGCGTGCTTTGACCATCGAGTCGATGGTCAATCAGTTGGTAAATGAGAACGACCAACAAGTACCACCTATGATTGGTCAAAATAAGAAGTATTATTGTCCAACCACCTTAAGTGGGGGGTGATGTAATGGGGTGCCATTACATAATTGATATTCAAGTTAGAATATCACAGTTTAATTTCAGACGCGTTGTCTGAAATTCAAATAAGAGATTCAAGGTATTATAATCTACGAAGGAAAAGTCGATTCGGTATAAATACCGAATCTTGCAGGTTAACTAATAGTACAGTTAGTTGAATACTTGATATTATTATATTAGTTAGGTAATTACTATACTATTAGCCGCTAACCACCCATTAAATAAACACTCTTAATTTTGCGTTCTCAAACCCAAGCAAATATTATATTTGCTTGTAGTATAGGATTAGTTGTCATCAACTAATCCTACCCCTCCCGTATTGCGCGCTTCCTCGCACAATACAGTGTAAGCCTGTAACAGGATCAGTCCTGTTACAGAGGCACATTATCGTGTAATGGGTGAAACCTACGGTCTTAGTTTTCCCGGTGTAAGGATATTTTACGCCGTTGGATCCACGGATTTTGTATACCCCGTAGCCAGCGAGGGTCGAATACTGACGATATGCCGACATCAAGTCGTCGATCGAGTTGAACTTTTCGGTGCGCAAAGGGTGGTCCGCCGGGGTCACGGACAGGAGATCAGACGCGAGAGAGTACCGAATGGGAGGCACCTATCTCACAGGTTGCATTGGGCTCGGGAATCATCGCATTTTTTCGGTATAAATCTTTTGGGGCGGGCGCAATAACTTTAATCTGAACAAATTTTGTACGAGTTGGAAAACGTTCGCGCCCGAATAATGGCAAAAAGATCCAAGGAAAAAGCCAGAAGTAGTGAAAGTAAAGCTTGCGAATTCTTTTGACTCGTGCAGGTCGCGAAAAAGTGGGTGATGTAGCTGGATGCACGATACCTTCTCTGGAATCGAGTTGGTTATTGTTGTTGTGGCTGGCGCACGAGGTATTGTGCCTGGTTACCGCTAAAGGATACCTTTTTTACCGCTTCACGATACCATCTCTTAATTAACGATCAATTTCACCAAATACAACATATAAAGTGCCAATAATCGTAACAACATCTGCAATCATATGATTTTTTGATAAAAAATCTAATGCTTGCAAATGAAACAACATTTTGTTTATGCAATTTATCACAAGACGGAGTTCTCATTGAATATAGGGTAGATTTCCAAAGGTGAAAGATCCCCTTAAACTAATGGTGATCATGGTGAAGATTGAGTTAACTGCGTACGAAGCGGTATACCAGCAGTTCAAGAGTGACTACAGTGGATGGTTAAGATTCGTGCGCTATGGGTTAGTTACGTCTTGTGCGATGCTCAATGTGCTTGTAAAACACTTGTGCTTGTAGCAGAGATCTTATACTACCTGGTCTGACAGTTTTGACCAGCTAGGATGTCGCGTAGGAAAAGGCTGGTGCGCGACGGATGCCACGCAGCAGAAGTTTCAGTTTAGTCGGTTTCTTGTAAAACGGGTAGTATCTTATGTATAGTTACTTAGCTCAAATATAACACTACTAGACAGTTAAACTTGAACTTTAACCTGAAAATGCATATACACATTTCAGCCAATGGGGTTTCATCACCATGAAAAGCCGCCAACGCCAAAATCGCTACACGTAAATTCACTATGATTGGTAGCATTATATAGTCCTTAATTTTTGCATAAGAAAATGATTATTTTTTATGAAATCACTCTTTTTTAAAGTGCTTTTATGTCAACACAATGTGATTGAAAAACAGTTAAAAAGCGGAGCAGAATCAAGTATTCTTCATAATAAATACCTTTAGATGATGATATTCCTACCACTTAACCGGGCTAGCGATCAACGGTAAACACTATTTTGTGGCTTATCTCTGAAAGTGCTAGAGATTCTCCAACAAAGCGGCTTAACGCGTTTCTATCCTTAATTTAGCCATTATGGCCCAAGCCGGTGCTCCAGTGGACGTGCTATACCAATTCTAAAATTTGGGTTTGGGCGAAATTAATATATATCCGTCCAGATTTGTCGAGTCTCCGCACCACTATCCTGGAACTATCCACTAGTCTGACGCGCATTTTTTTTACCGACATGCGCCGCTTCCTCTTTCAAGACCTCCCCCTAGTATCCCAGGGAATACGCGCCTCTCTCCCACCTCCAGCAATCTTCTAACATCGTCCACTGTCCGTGATCGCAGATACTGGTCTCCAAATACATCTATCATGCTGGTGCAAAATCTCTTAAGAGCCTCGATTGCAGTGCTTTCACCAATGCGAACATAGTCGTCGATCGCATCCGCTGCCATTCCAGTTTCTAACTGACGAACTGCTGCTGTCACTTTTTGCAGTGGCTACAGCCCCAGTACATCGGCAGCATCCCGATTCTGGAAAAAGTACTCATCATCGCTCTCCAAAGCTTGGACAATACGCAAAAAGAGAGGTCGGTGCATGCGAAACGTGCGGCGGACATACTCCTCAGGGTGAATGGGCTCTTCGGCAAAGTAGTCGTTGAAGAGCCGAAGGTGCCCTTCAATGCGCCCCCCGCTTAATGTGCGTGCGGACCAGCAACGTTGGAGATGCTCGTAAGAGAGTGATACAGTACAAGAGTTAGAAATAAAGACCTCTAAATGGTTCATGCTATTCATAGTACTTCAGTACAGTAGAACCTTTTTAAACTAATATCGCTGGGACTGCCTGTTCAGTATTAATTTACGGAGGTTATTGATTTATACAGGGAAATACTGTAATAAATTAATTGACTATTCCCAGCAGGAGGTGAATTTTGCGCCATTCAACAAACACAACCCGACTATCGACACCACAAAACACTCTGACCCCAAGCACACATTCCCAACCACCGCAATGCCTCGTAGTGGAGCACAGCACACTACAATGTCGAACATAATCCGCATTGCTCTCTGTGAGAACAAACAGGGAAACCCAAGTCTCACTTAGGGAGAGCTCAAAAAATGTCTCGAGAGTGAGCACACACAAAAATCAGTCAGTCTACCATTTCAACTACGTTGAAGTGCTCGGCTGAGATTCTGGGGACAGCGGACTCTTCGACTGACTCTCTCGGCGAAGTGCCAGCGTATGGTAAAGTACCCTCTGATGGAGACAGCCTTGATGGAATGGTTCACTGCAAACAAGGAGCGTGTCAACATGAGCGGCGACCTGATCAAAGAGAATGGGGAAAAGGTCCTGGACCGCCTGTATCCAGATCAAGAGCCTTTAAATTCTCCAATGGGACGCAATGGAATTCGCTCCTTTCGCCGCTTTGGCGAAAGTGGATCTGTTGCAACACCTTCATCGAGGACTAGCGCCCAAAGATCAAGGAAGTTCTTGACAAATATGACTGGCATGACATTTACAACATGGACGAGAGGAGTTCTCTATCGCATGCAGGTAAGTGTCCATGTTTAAAAATATGCTAGCAGCGTGAAAACTGCTACTGGTGTAATTTAGGCGGACATTTCCTTTTCAACGAAGCAACTTTAGGGCAAAAAGCAACACAAAGAGCACCCCACCCTTGCCGTGGGCTGCAATGGTGACGGATCTGACAAGCTTCCATTCTTGGTCATTCGAAAGTCCAGAAGTCCACGGTGCTTCAAGAATATTAACCTTGCCAGTATCGGCTGTACCTAAAGCAATAACGCGAAGGCCTGGATCACACAGAACATTTTTCTGGAGTGGCTCAAAGCCTTCGATCGCCAAATGGCTAACAGAAATGTTTTGCTCATTATGGACAACTGCAGTGCTCACGTTCCCCTTAGCAACCTCCCTGGTCGCATTGAGCTGAGGACCACGACCATTTTCTACCTTCCTCCAAACACGACCTCAAAGCTGTATCCATGCGACGCTGGAATCATAAGCAATCCGAAGGCTTATTATCGCCGGCGCTTCAACTCCCTTATCCTGCAACGCCTCGAGGACAACATCGCTGAACCGGAGAAGTTCGATGTTCTGGATGCTATCAGGATGGTGATTCCTGCTTGGATCACTGATGTGAAGTCAGACATAATCAAAAAGTGTTTTGGTCACTGCAAGATCCGTACACTTTCTGACACACAGGATGTATAGCTCATCGACGATGAGCTGGTCGACCAGGATGTCGTTGCCGAGCTCTAGTCGCAGATCAGTAGACTGCGGTACCGCAACCCCATGGACATCCACAACCTCCTCAACTATCAAGAAGAAGACCTCGTCACATACATCCCAGGCATTGATGAGGTCGTCGAGGTGTGGTGAAGTGTGCCATAAAATTGGTACACAATTGTGGGTGTGACTATGGGCACCACTGTGTGTAATTGTGTGTGTGACTGTGTGTACAACACTCTGTACAACTGCAGATGCATGGACGGGACATAGACGGGGCATTGTGAGAAGGGCCGACTAGGTACGGGTACCTAACGGTTAGCGACGGACGACAGAGAAATCAGGTTGACTGGTCGGCGAAGTGCATTGGAATGGGTAGTTCTGATTGGTTCATATTAGGTAATTGGTAGTTTTAGGGATATAAGTGCTAAGAAAGTTCTCCTTTTGCGTCCGATCGATTAGATCATCGAGGAGGAGGCGTGATCTCCTCGCGCCTCCCATACTTTTGCATACGCACCACTTACGTCCCGGGCGGGAGCACATAGTGCACTTTTTGGCCCACCGACAGATGTGGAGAAGCGTGCCCAAAATTTGGCACACTTCTGGTCAAGTTTCGTCAAGGCATTTGGTCTAATTTCGGATTGGTTTAAACAAGGGGGGCTTTTCAACCTATCAGACCCAAGAAGTGTCAAGAACGCAAGTTTTGGTGAGTCACCCGACTTTGGGTATTTTACATATTTTTGTGTGGGTACATTTAGGGACTATAGGGTAGTAGTTCTTTAGTTGTGGTTTTTCCAAGTAAGAAGTCTTTTGGTTGCAGGATTTTTCTAAGTAGAAGTCCTTTGGTCTTGGCTCACACCACAGCTAGGGGTCGCCGTTCTTCCCTTTTCGTACACTAGTCGCCTCCGCCCGCCGCGGAATGTTTTGGGGCAGAGGGTCGAATTATCCCCTCTCGCCCATTATATCCGGTCTGGACGCGCCGCACGACCACTTTGGCCCACCGGAAGTCCCTCGACGGGAGTACGATTTGGCGATCTCAACATCTCAACTCAAGTACGTTTGGAACGTCCTATTCACTGGATTGGTCTTGGCGTGGAGATATCGTTTGTGGAGTTTCACGAGCATATTGGGTCTTTACGCGGACATATTGGCTTGTTTTAATATTGGTTGGAAACTAGACCGGTTTTGGTCTTATTTCGTATTGGTCAGGGGCTAGACCGGAACGGTCGGTCTACCCTCTATTATTTCGTATTGGTCAGGTCTTGATCGTTTGGACGATCGACCTATTGGAAGATATCTCTTGGAAGTGTTTTTGGTCTGTTTGTGTCTGGGGTGAAGAGTTCCGCCCCAGAGATACCTACCCAGATCGGTCTTCTATATTCAAGACCACTTCGATCCAATCTGCGATCCCGATCCACCGAGTGTGTAACTAGCCCATTCCATCGGGTACACAAGGTGATATAGACACTAAACAATCGGACCAAGTGGTTTCTGATGACGACCGGTCGTCTGATTGCAGCGGACGATTGGACCAGATCTCGAGTGGTGGTCCGCGGAGTACCCCCTCCGCAAGTTGGAAGGCTGGGCGCGATGGTGGTAGTCAGGTTATCGATGCTAATGTTTTCGATTTCGAACTTGACTCCACGACAATGGTGCGCGTGCCCGGATCACTTGGTGATCGTGGATATCACCGTGCTGATATTCCATCAAAAATTGGATTCGAAGATTTGAATGATTTGAATATGGAGTCGTTCTGGAGAGGACGTAAGGAAAGGCTATCGCCTTACGTTCTCGTTGTTGATAAAGATGGCGATGTCCGATCTGGCCTGGAGGAGGACCAGATCGGGATTAATAAGTTTTTTCCTCCCCAAAAGGCTCCCACCGGAGCCGATCGGGACTATAGCAGGTCTTGCTATAGTTCCGGAAAGGATCAGGACCTTGGTCCTGATCCTATGTATATAATTGAAAAAATTGATGGAAAACCAAAATATGAAAATTACTTGGAGGCTGACTGGAATGATCCGGTCTACCTCCCTAAAGTCCCCAAAGTAACCAAGGTGCCCAGAAAAGGGCTTGGAATGCCACCCGACGAAGACGACTTCGAAGAAAAGTCGAAGGTCGGGGATGAGGCTATCACCGAACAAGACCTGGACAAGATGTATTATGTTTTTGAATTGAAGCGATTTGTTCGCCAAAGCCAGGTCTTTCGGGTGTTGGACCTCCATATCCCTGACCGTCTTCTCGGTCCCACTACCGAGCCGATCCAGAGTGATCGCCCATTACTGTTGGTGAAGAACTTGGTGGCGATGTTGGCGGAGGTTGGCATTAAAATGCATAACCCCGCCGATGTCCAAAAACTATTTGAATTTGAGGCTTGGAGTCTGAAATCGTCGATGTCGACCTTCCACGACCATTTGGTCCCACTGGTGGGGGCGGTTCGCCGCCCAACTCCCACCACGGTAATGAAGGTCGCCGAAGCCTCCACGGAGCTTGTTGACATTGGTTCCGATGATGAATCGATCTACCAGTCTCCACCGGCTTCTAACAGCTCATCAGAGTTGGAGACTGGTGTCGAGCGGATGATCATGGGGGTGGACCGCGCCCGGTCTGAACAAAAAAGGGACATGCGGCAGCAAAGGGATGCTTGCCAGTCGGGGCCCCAGCGAGCCCCACAGGCCTCAGTTCCGCAAAAGGAGGGTATCAACACGTTGCCCATGACGCCAGCCAACGTCCAAGCCATGTTTGAGACGATGATGCAACGTTTCATGGAAGAACGGTTAGACCACCTATGCGCCCACATGTCCAAGACCGGTATACCTGTCAAGGTGTCAATGTTTGCAAAGATGTGGATATGGAATCGGTAACATCTATGGATAAGCCTATTAGAAGTGATAAGCCAACCGGCAAGGGAAGGCGCAAGCCGCAACCAGCAAGACCGCGTAGACCAATCAAGACAAGTGACTGTGATATGGAGTCGGTCGGCGGTCTTGACGACCATGGCGGGTCAGATGGTACAGGCGCAGGCAAGGTGCGCAAGGCTAACCTATCCTCCACCATTGCTTACGACTTTAGATCTGCTGCGATTCCGCGCATCCGTATGGCCGCGACGACCGACCTCAAGGACTTCACCGGCAAGGATGCTGATGAAGACTAGGCCCGTTCTTGGTTCAGTCGGGTAAAATCTGCGTTCCTGCGAGACCAGACCCCAAAAGGCGAACGTTGTTTAATCTTCCGGGATTTGTTAAAAGGACCGGCTGCGAACTGGATTCAACAGTTGGGTCGGGGCTTCCGGTCTTAATGGGACCTGTTATGTGCGGAGTTTGAAGGTCAATATTGTAACTCCGGATTTTCAAGCGCCCGTAAGTACCACCATATGCAGAATCGGGCCGACGAAACACCGATCGAGTATTTGCATCGGTTGAGCGTGGCTGCACTTCGCGCCGGTATAACAATCAAAGAGAATAACCCGCCGAACAGTGCCGCCTTAGAACATGTGGGTCACTATATTAGTACCCTTGACGATCAAGAACTGGCGGACCAGCTTACTCTACTGCGTCTTAAGGATGCGGGCGAAGTCGAACAGACCCTTCGGTTGTTACAACAGTCGCGTAGTATGAGATCGAAGACCGCTGGTGGATCAGGTCGCTATCGTTCCAAGACCCAGACCAATCCGGTCAAGAGACCTTGGACCAGACCCACCCGAGCGTTCAAGGCAATTGTAGCTGATGACAGCACGGGGTCAGAAGGGGAAAGTGGAAGTCCATCCAGCCAGGAGTCATCGGATGAAGACCAGTATCGTTACGTCTATGTTGCGGTACCTGCCCCGAAGACCAAGTCGAATCCCGACCAGGTGGACCGGAAGGGAAGGAACGGAAGCAAGTCCGATCCGGACCGACCTCGTCAGAAGTGCTCCCACTGTGGGTCGAGCAAACATGATGGTCCAAAATGCTGGAAGAAGATGGTGTGCAAGAAGTGCGAGAGACGCGGCCACCCGACGGACCACTGCCTCTTCGTATGCAAGTCATGTGGAGAGATCCACGAGGCCGGCCACTGCAAGATTGAAGAATTTTTTAACATGATGCTCAAGTGGTACGCGCCGGACAAGCACGCGGGGATGCTGCCGCCGGACGCAGAAAATATGTTAAACTAGAACGCTCGCCAGGTTGGAATCTGGATCGAGCCGAGCGTTCTACGATTCACATCTATGCATAAGTCGGCAAGGAGGATAAGACCGACAATACACGTTCTATTCCAAACTGCGTCGACCGAGACCATCCGGTCTACAGTCTGAAGACCGATGAGTACTCCCGGACTAAGGTGGTTATGCAGTTGGACTTGCTGCCTGGAGAATCCCGCGGATACTGGAAGTATCACGCGCCTGATAAATGGTTCAAGCAGGCGAAAGCCTGTGGCAAGATTAATAACCAGAAGGCGACGATGTTGTTCGACTCTGGAGCTGAAGTATCGATAATCGACTCCGCCTTTGCTCGTAAGGTCGGATGTCGTATAGACGATACCCAGAGCCAAGAATGCGTCGGGATCGGTGAAAAATCTTATATGACCGAAGGAAGAACGCGTGTGAAAATTACTTTGTCGGGATCGCTGGTTTACTTTTTCATCGCTTGGGTTGGCAAGTTGGCTGGTCAAGACGCTTTACTAGGAATGGATTTCATGGTCCCAGCTGGTATTCGCCTAGACCTGTCACATGGAGTGCTTACGGTCCCGGATGAGGTCCAGGTCCAGTTGGCTGGTCGAAGACCTCTGTATGGTTCGTATACCGATCTGGTCCGGTGGGACCAAGACCTCACTATCCCAGTTGGTCGGTCTGCCGATACCCCGGTTGAGAAAGGTTTTCGTTCGAAGAAGTTGTGGTTGACCAGAAGCGATCGGTGGGTCCCGACCTTCGTATAGAGTGCTGGTCGACGTGATTTTGTCCGTGTTACCAATATCGGTGACAAGCCGCTGACACTGGACAATAACACTATTGTCGGTATGTGGTTAGCAGAAGGGAAGGTACCAAGGAAGATGGGGTTCGTCTCGATTGGGTCGAGGCGGTATGTCGAGTGGAAAAACCTGGCGTACCAATCGACCACCGATCTTATCAGCGATGATGGGTCGGTGGAAGAGGATACCGCACCTTTAGTGGAGAGACCAAGTTATGTCACCCCAAAAAAGATGTTGGTCCGAAGAAAGGCTCCGCAGTCACCAGGAACGGTGGACCATCAAGTAGACTAGCCGAGGCTAGTCAACGTGGTGTCAGCACAAGACCAGGCGACAGCGGAGCAAGAAACGGAAGAAGGGGAACATGAAATTGCTAGGTCTGACCATGACGGTATTCCTAATCAGACAGATATCAGTGAAGGACAGCCCGTCGATCAAGACCAGGGGCGTTCAGCCGGTCCAGATGGTCTAGGTGATATCACCCCAGAAGATGAACAAGTCTGTATACATGAAGGCGGGGAACAGTACATTCAGGAGCTGGAAAGCCAAATGGCAATCCTCTCTGAAGTGTCTGCCGACTCCCCCGAAGTTACAATGGATGATTTACAAGTGGGTGATCAAGACCTTAACAGTCCAGACCAGATCGAGCAGTTGAAGAATATCATATGGAAGAAAAGACATCTGCTGATCGGAAAGGGCAACGCCTTAACACCTGCAGCCCGTGGTGCGATTTGCGATATTGACGTTGGAGATTCCAAGCCGATTGCCCAGCGGTGTCGACGCGTGGTGCCACAGTACCGTGAAAAGCTTTCTGATCTCATTAAAGGACTGTTGGGCACCAAGATTATTAGACCGTCGACCTCGCCATGGGCCTCGCCGATCGTAATTGTTATCAAGAAGAACGGCGTCGACATTAGGTTGTGCATCGACTATCGGCTGGTAAATCGGTTAACTAAACTTATGGTGTACCCGATGCCGCTGATTAATGATTTGTTGGAAGACCTGGACAAGACCTTGTGGTATTTTTCGCTGGACATGGAAAGTGGATTTTGGGTGGTCTCGATGACTGATCGAGCCCGTGAGATTTCCGCATTTGTGACACCGTTTGGTCTTTTCGAGTGGAACCGTATGCCGTTCGGTCTGAAGAAAGCACCCCAGATCTATCAAAGGTTGATAGACAACGCACTGTACGGACACTTCAAAATCAAGACCGATCGGGACCCTGCCGAAAGTTATGATGTGTTTACAGAGGGTGAACCCGATAGGGAAAGAAGACGGTCCGTTCTAGGGAGGCGGTCGTACATCGACGACATTCTGATACCTGCCTCGTCATGGAACGATCTGTGCAAGAAGGTTGAACGATTGTTGGAGACATGCGACCGCTGGAACCTATCTATCAGCGCCGTGAAAAGTTTTTGGGGTATGTCCAAGGTCGCCTATTTAGGCCATATGGTCTCGAACAATGGCATAGAGGCTAATCCTAAGGACCTGGATTCGTTAAGCAACCTCCCGTTTCCCAAGTCTCTGAAGGCAATGCAGTCCTTCCTAGGAAGTTTAAACTACTACAGCCGCTTCATCGAAGATTTTGCTATCTACGCGGCTGTGTTGTATGAGCTCCGGGAAGTGGACTACCGTATGTTGCGCGAAGAGGACCGGGCAACTTTACATGGGGGCGCCGACTCTGGTCTTGCTGCAGATTGTCCGCAAGTGGAGGCCGAAGACCATATGAAGCGTGCAAAGTTTGCTTTTTGTATGTTGAAGGTTAAGATGGCGACGGCACCGATTTTGAAGCATTTCGATCCCGAAAAGGTCCCGACCATTATTGTATATGCTAGTCAGTGGGCCATTTCGGCCACTCTAGTACAAGATCATGATTGTGTGTACCATCCGATCACGTTCACGAGCAGAACGCAAGCCAAATGAAGTGAACTATGGAATTGTCGAGAAAGAAGTTCTGGAGTTGCTACGAATTCTGGATGTGTGTTACAACCTGCTGGTCGGCCGACCTATAAAGGTCCTGTCAAGGCGGTCTACTTTGTCCTGGCTATTATCAGCCAATGGGGTGGACGGACGTCTAGGCAGATGGTCGGCGGTCTTGTCGCAGTGGACCATCGAGGTCGTTAAGTGCACCAGGGGCGAGGAAGAGATATTGGGCACATTAGCTGCCAGTATCACCCTCGGTCTGAAGTGGACGAGGCATTGATAGCGATTGCCCCGAGGAAGCAACCTCGGCAGTCAGTTTCGAGACCGCCACCGACCGTCGACCATGATGAAGAGCTCTTGGTCTTAAGTTTTGACGGATCAGCAAGCGTGAAGAAGAAGGTCGGCGCCTATAGTGCCATATTGTGGAAGTTGCCGCAATGGTCTATAGTTGCAGCCGCTGCTGATTTCACGCCGGATATTACGGTTAACGAGGCGGAGTACCGAGGTCTACTTCTATGTCTGGACCTGCTGTCGTCGCAACAGAAGGGGCGAGTCATCATATGTGGTGACTCGAACCTAGTGATCAGGCAGGTCACCGGAGAGATCGACTGCAAGGCCCACGACTAAGGACGCTAAATGATCGGGTAATGAAGGCATTGAAAGACCATCCCAACCACGAGCTGTTGCACGTGAAACGGTACTGGAACAGAAGTGCCGACTACCTCACGACCAAGGCCATGCAAAACCAGACAGGGGCTACAATCACCGAGGAGGCCGTTCTTGATGAATTGATGAATATAAACAGGCTCCCCGAGGTGATCGGACCCAATAACGCTCCGGACCAGGTGCATGTGATGGTCGCGACTAGACCGAAAGCTCGGAAGTCCCACCAACCGTTCCCGAAGGAACGGTTGAGTGAATCTGTTGTGCAACGACTAAGGGCAGAACGGATTCTCAAGGCGCAGGACGAAGAAGAACGGATTATGAACCTGAAGACCTACCTGCGTGGTGAACTGTCCAAGTTGACGAACGATCAAGCGAAAGAGTGCATCAAGATCGCGGAAAGCTACGAAGTGGATGATAATGGATTATTGTATTACTGCCGCGATGCCGACCAAGACAGTGCAGACCGGGACCGATTGGCGAAATTAGTGATCCCAGAGTTGCTGCAGCCGGATGTCCTTCATCACTATCACGTGAGTCTAGAAGGGGGACATCAGGGCATAGGCAGGACCTATCACAAGATCAGGTCCCACTTCCACTGGAGAGGTCTTTTCCGCAGTGTGCAGAAATATGTGGGCTGTTGCACGGATTGCGAGACCGGAAAGGGTAGACCGGTAATCAAGGGGCGATAGCCGGAAATATCGAAGCTACCTACCCTTTCCAGGTCATAGCGATGGACCACATACCGTCACTGCCTAGATCGACGCGCGGCAACACTGAGCTGCTGATCTGGGTAGACCTGTTCACTGGTCTAGTTATCGCGAAGGCAAGTGCATCTCGGTCTGCGGAGCAGATCGCCCAGAGCTACGAAGAATGTGTGTTCCGAAGATTCGGCGCCAGCGAGGTCATCAGGCACGACCGAGAACCCGGTTTCATGGCCGAGGTATTCCGGTCGTTTAACAATATGCTGGGCCAGAAACAGAGTGAGACGATGGCATATCGTCCGCAAGCAAATGGATCGGCGGAACGCATGGTGCAGACCATAACAAGGGCGATCAAGATGTACGTTACTGACCCAGACCAGCGAGATTGGGACGAGTATGCAGAAAGGCTGGTGTTTGCACTCAACTCGTCGACCGATCGGGTCCGAGGAGAAACGCCTTTTTATCTGACATATGGATGGGACCCTCAGTCGACACTGGAAGCTGCGATACCTATCGGTTGCACCCGGACCCGCAATCGCGATGCTCGACGCTGGCGCATGCAGGTCCAGAAACACTACCAGCATGCAAAAGAAGTCGTCAACGAAAAGCTTCGTCAGGCCACACAAGACCGGGCAGACCGGACCAATGACCAGGTCCGACCCCACGGTATAGAACCAGGGGCGAGGGTATGGCTATACCTAGACCGAGTGAAAGAGGGCTATGCAAAGAAGCTGGCTCACATGTGGCACGGCCCTTTCCGTGTTGCCGAGCGGATCGGTGAGCACGCTGCCCGTCTAGTAACAACTGGTACAGATTACAAGGTCTTCCCCATCGTGCATGTGTCCAAGTTGAAGCTGGTCCGAGAATTTCCTGATCGACCCAAAATGCCCTGTCTAGTAGACGAGGCAGAACGGTTTGATTTCGATGAAGCATTACTGCCGGAGGACAGTTGGGAACGACCGCAGGAGAAGGACTAATTTGAAGTGGAAAAGGTCTTAGATGTCCGATCGGCCAAGAAGACCAGGTTCGGCCGGACCCACCGAGAATATCTGGTCCGATGGAAGGGCCATGATGAAACAAGTTGGATCGATGAGTCCGACCTGAACTGTTGAGCACGACTACGAGAATTCGAACGGGACCGAGTCAGTCGGAACCGTTTCGCAGTGATGCAGACCCATGAAGACCAAGACCAAGACATGCAGTAGCATCGGTCTTCCCGACCGACGTGAAGAGGTGGAAGGTCTTGTGTCTTGTGTATTGTGTATTGTGAATATATGACGAATTGGAATAGTGGAGTGACGAACGTGGATTGTTTTTTTCGCGATGTAAGTGGAACGGTTGGTGATAACGTGTCTAGTGGAACTCTGGAGAACGTGGTGGAATTAGCTCAAGCGATTTGATGACCGAACATGTGAAAAAGAACGATGATATATATTAAGTGTTATCTGGTCGACTACTTACGACCTCACTCGCCATCACCCCACAGACGGCCGACGGTCAACGACGGATGCTTTTCAACTTGGTCCTGGTACTGGTTACGCCAAGGTTCTTGTTGGTCTAGTTGTACCAAAGCATCCTTGAGGTACAAGACCGGTGTAGTGCACCCAAGACCGGGGTACCATGTGCCACCGTCAGCCAACAGCCGGGTCCTCTCGACGCGACGCCGCGGCATATGAAGTACAACTGGATATAAGAACACATCTACGTCGCACTCGTGGGCCAGCATCCCGTCCAAAACATATTGGCACAGGGACTGCCAGGCCTCACCCGCTCTGATCCGACGCCGCTTGCGCTTGTTCTGGATGGTCGCCAAGCCAGGGTCTTGCCGAACTCGTTCCGGGGGAAGCACCAAATAGTGGGATGCCCCCCATATGGCTTGAGCGTGAGTCTTGTTAAAATATTTCACCCGACTCATGAAAGCATTGGCCCACGGAGTCGAGTGGAAGATGAACCCCAGCTTGGGATGCTCGAAAATCTTCCACGGCTCGTCAGCGTACAAGCAGGAGATCTGTGCCGACGTGATCAATTCCGGCCGCCATTCGACGCGGCAGGAACTTTCTTCGCCGGCGGGAAAAGCCAATGGTCTGGACGAGAGAAAGACCGGGCCAGGAGCTGCTTGGTCAGGGTGGACCGGCGTAAACAACCGATCTGCCCTGGAGACCACGGCAAAGTATCCTCACGCGTTCGTGGCGGAAGGGAAGAACTGTCGATTGCCACGTTGTAGAACAAAGCATCTTTGTGGAGCTTGGACGTCCCAGGCAAGACCGTAGGTGTTGACTTTGTCGACGCATGAGGTGGTGAACGCCACCATGCGGACCGGTCTTCTTGGTCTGCTCCGAAGTTGATGCAACTTGAACAAAACTTTCATGTGGACTTGTTCGCGACTTGGTTGGGATGGGGACAGCAAACTCCGAATCACCGGAGTCTTCGCCGGAGTCATCCCAGGACGAGACCTCTGAATACTTGGCACGGTCAGCACCGGCGGTCGAGGGCGCTTGATTTTTGAAGATGTTACTGTCGTCATCCTCGTCCAAGCTTGGGCCCACGAGAAGCGCCTGCGTCGTGGCTCGCTTATGGGGCACCGCACGCTTCCCTTCGAGTTCAGGGTCGCGTGCTATTCCCCGCGCCCTCGAGCTACCCGGCGCGTCCGCGCGCTTCTTTGATTTGTGTGCAATTTCGGGCTGGAGAATTTCGGCCAATGAACGGCCTTGGTCTTGGTCACGGTGCAGGTCCACCAAGGCGGCCGACGCAGACCGGTCTACGCTGGAGGAAGCAACCGGATGCCGACGAGGACGCAACAGTTCAACCAAGCGCTGATGACATTCTTTTAATACCGCCCGACGACCGTTCGCTGCCTGCGGCCAATCGTTCGACTTGCGTTCACAAGACCGGACCTCCTCGATCTGGTCTTGAATCGAAATTCGGAGCTCGGTGAGACGCCTCTCGAGATCGTCGCTTTGAATGCTCAACGTGGTCTGGTCAAGCAGGTCTTCCGCTTGCTGCTGTTGGACCAGCACAAGCTGCTCCCGAAGATGAAGCTGATGAGCCACCAAGCGGGTCAACCTATTGCGCGCGTTTATTAGTCCGGTCAAAATCTGACGCAGCTGGAGGTCATGCGTGTTCGACTGCCGATCGGCGGCAAGCAGGGCATTGATCGCCTTGCTGATGCCAGGAGGTATACGGGCTGGAGGTTTACGGGCTGAAGACAAACGAAGGTTAGAACAGGTCCAAGGTGAAGACCGGAAATGCATGCTTACGTTGTTTCGCCTGTTGAGCAATCTGCTCCTGGAGACGTGCGATCTCTTCAAGTGCGTATTGCAACTGCGCGTCGGTCCCGGTCTGATGCCCTGCCGATGTCTGAGGTGCAGTAAAACGATGGGAGCTTCCAGACCGGACCAACCGGACGGGCGAAGTGACATGCGATGACGTGGTATGCGAGGTGCCTACAGGAACGGTCGTTAAGGAAATACAAGAAGGTCAAGTCCAGCAGTGCAAGTACCTGGAACGGATGAAGAAGATGGTTGCTCCATGTCGGAAAAGTCTGAATGACCAAGGTTCAACTGAATTTGATGGACGAGGTCAGACCGTTGTCGTTGTGCGACACGGTCTGACTCGGGGGCGGCTGTGGAGAAGCGTGCCCAAAATTTGGCACACTTCTGGACAAGTTTCGTCAAGGCATTTGGTCTAATTTCGGATTGGTTTAAACAAGGGGTGCTTTTCAGCCTATCAGACCCAAGAAGTGTCAAGAACGCAAGTTTTGGTGAGTCACCCGACTTTGGGTATTTTACATATTTTTGTGTGGGTACATTTAGGGACTATAGGGTAGTAGTTTTTTAGTCGTGGTTTTTCCAAGTAAGAAGTCTTTTGGTTGCAGGATTTTTCTAAGTAGAGGTCCTTTGGTCTTGGCTCACACCACAGCTAGGGGTCGCCGTTCTTCCCTTTTCGTACACTAGTCGCCTCCGCCCGCCGCGGAGTGTTTGGGGGCAGAGGGTCTAATTATCCCCTCTCGCCCATTATACCCGGTCTGGACGCGCCGCACGCGCACTTTGGCCCACCGGAAGTCCCTCGACGGGAGTACGATTTGGCGATTTCAACACCTCAACTCAAGTACGTTTGGAACGTGCTATTCACTGAATTGGTCTTGGCGTGGAGATATAGTTTGTGGAGTTTCACGAGCATATTTGGTGTTTACGCGGACATATTGTCTTGTTTTAATATTGGTTGGAAACTAGACCGGTTTTGGTCTTATTTCGTATTGGTCGGGGGCTAGACCGGAACGGTCGGTCTACCCTCTATTATTTCGTATTGGTCAGGTCTTGATCGTTTGGACGATCGACCTATTGGAAGTTATCTCTTGGAAGTGTTTCTGGTCTGTTTGTGTCTGGGGTGAATAGTTCCGCCCCAGAGATACCTACCCAGATCGGTCTTCTATATTCAAGACCGGTTCGATCCAATCTGCGATCCCGATCCACCGAGTGTGTAACTAGCCCATTACATCGGGTACACAAGGTGAGATGGACACTAAACAATCGGACCAAGTGGGTTCTGATGACGACCGGTCGTCTGCTTGCAGCGGACAATTGGACCAGATCTCGAGTGGTGGTCCGCGGAGTACCCCCTCCGAAAGTTGGAAGGCTGGGCGCAATGGTGGTAGTCAGGTTATCGATGCTAATGTTTTCGATTTCGAACTTGACTCCACCACACAGACGTAAGGGTCTTCAGAACTTACCCTCAACTCCACCCGATGTGTCAGCGGTAGTATTTTGTAAAGGTTTTTCGTTTTGGGAAAATGATTGAGCCTAGTGTTCTCACCTCTTCCCCCATTGGTCCACGCTTGGCCCCTAGAAGTTCGGCTGCTTTAAGCGCCCCATAGGAACTCTAGGCGGATTTTTGTGGAAACCGTCGATCATCCAGTAGAAAGAGCTGATCGAGCCTCCTCTTAGGCTTAAGCTTAGGATACATAGTATATTGGGTTTTCTATTAGTGGAGTAAGCTTAAGAGGCTCGGCGATCAGGTGGTGAATATTTCCGCTACCTGATCAAGTACCACTTCACTGATCACCACCAAGATCGACGACCTGCATCTGCGACCTGCGATCACCAGCCCGCAGTCGTGTCAACTCGTGCTGGATCAGCTACATCGATCAGGGACCTGCGGTTATCGATTATAGGCCCTGATCACCCCTGATAACCCCTGACCAACGATCAGAGACCTTGATCATCCCCTGATCATCGATCTTGATCATCGACCTGTGATCATCTGAAATCTCGTCAATTTATCACAGGAACATCGATCAGCGGTCCTGATCATCGACTGTTTACGCCTGATCAAACCTGATCAAACCTGATCAAACCTGATCACCCCTGATCGTCGATCATCCCTTGATCATCGATTGTCGACCCTGACCATCCTTGACCATCCCTGATCATCGATTAGCAGCCCTGATCATTGACTATTTGTGCCTGATCGCACCTGATCGCACCTGATCGCACCTGATCGACACTGGTCGATTCGTTACGTATTACCCCAATCTTGCATCAAGGAAATGCAGAGTGACATTCCCGCCACCTGGAGAGTGACCCACGCCCAAGACGTCGGGTACACAAGGTGAGCAGGAACACAAGCAGTCACAGGACAACCGGAGGACCCCCTTCATTAGTCGGCAGTCCGGGCGCCGTGGTAACGCCTGATCGAGCGTCAAAAACTTTGATCAGCCGCTCCACCACAGAGGACCACCTTCACCAGGAGGACGAAGATGCGGACAACAACAATTACGACAGAGAGGAGATCGCGCCAGTATCATCCAGAGATGCGCAATCAATGATCCAGTCACTGAAGATTTACTGGATGCAACAGACAGGAAACAATGACAAATTCATTGCTGCCTTACAGCAGATGAAGGATGCTGTCATCGTCGATAGAACTCGCCAGATGGTCCAGAAGAACATTCAGGATTATTTCCATCGCACATAGTAGGTACAGTAGCATTAATTTTCTTAAATGGGTATGCAGTATTTGCTTACAAAAGTTGTGGGACCAATAAATCTTATTGAATATCAGTTTATGGAGGTTCATTAGTTTAAGTACGGGGACGTACTTGGTACCGGCAATATATATTTGTTTACGGAGGTTATTTGTTTAGAGAATATCAGTTTAAACAGGTTCTATTGTCTAGAATAGCCTGTTCATTCGGTACTCTACCGGTATGCTCACTCGATTTTCAATGAGCTGGAAACCTGTTTAGCAGCTTCTCTTGCTGACTTCATTTCACAATTCGTCTCACGCCAAAGCCTCGCTCGAAGCGATGACACGTGGCAACCAACGAGACACAGATCGTGCGGTACGTGCTGATGATTTTCTCGGTGCTTCTATCGAGTAGAGATGACGATTGTCTTGTGGCTCGAAAACTCATTGAAAAAACTGGTGGTTACGCACATTTTTATTTCATGCACCACAGCGAGCGCAGGCGCGTCAGGCAAAACACGCAAAGAGCGCGTCCCAGGGCAATCCACTGGCTAAACGCGAAGCCGACGCCAAAGCGTTGCAGGAAAAAATTGCTCGTAAGGCAGCTATGAAGGCAGAAGGTAGCGAGAATGCCAGCAACGGCAAGGGCAAGACCAGCAAACAGCAGAAGAAGTAGACATTGTTAATCCGAACGCAACTGTAGTTTAAGGGAAAAACACATGTCCTTCAGTGGCAGGCATGAAAAATCTGGACAATGTAGACGCTGAACAAGTAGATATGAACTCGTAACTACCTCCAGCATTGCTCGACAATCACAAGCTTTCCTTTTGCATCACGCTCAGCTTCTGCGTACGAGATAAGGGTATCCGAATCGAGCACAGCATCTTACGGGAGATACGTCAGCGTCGTAGGCTTTGCAAGCCTCCTGCGTGTGGCAGCAGCAAGGCATTGAGAGTTGCGGCTCTGATGTACGCTTCGCTGCTGCACCTAGCAGCAAGCGCATGCATCTCCATGAGATGTCCATTGTCGTAAAAAAACAAAACGTCTGAGACATGTGCCAGCCTTTCTTCTCAAGTGACATCCTCGTGAGATTCAGACGCTTTTAAAACTGTTGGAAGCACTCCATACGCACATGTGCGAGACACCCAAATCGTCGATTGGGTTTAGCGTCTTCATGACGGAGTGAAGCGATGGATAGAGTGTCTCCATCCACATGTGGCTATAAATAGAAATAGGTAAACATTTCCAAGAGCAAAGCGCCGATTCGGTCACCATCATGCTCACCCTTCCTCGTCGTTGTAGCAGCAACAGCAGTCGATATGATCGAGTACCAGCAGCCTCGAACCGCGCAAGTGTGGACTCCTGGTTTCATCTCACGGCTACCACGTCGCGAACTCTGAAACAGGCGCAGCAGCACCCGCCAAACCAGGTGGCGTCGGAAGCGTCGGAAGTGCCCAACCAGCATGTTCTCGCCCAATTGTTTGCTTCCTTGACATTAGATGACGACGAAGATTCCGATCGCGACGTTGTGCCGTTGGACGAGAAAGTTAGAGACGAGACGGCGGACAAAAGAGAAGATGGTGAGGAGGACACACGTATCAACGAAGTGGGTACGAGGAATCAACGTCAGTGGGAAAAGCACTATCGGGAGGCGGAGGCAACCTTCCAAAGACGAGATGGCTCGAGTATCAAGACGCGGACCGTTCCGGAGACACGAAGAAGCTCGAGATGTGAAACGACACGGTATCGAGCGTACAAATGTGGTGCTTGTGAGCTTGGTGATGGTTTCCTTCGTACAGTATGCATGGGTGCCCTCCGCCATATCGTGGGCGTTGTTTTCGAAAGTGCCTTGGAGCGATTGGACACACTCTCATGATGATGGACTTGGTGGTAGCAGCGATTGGAATACCGCTGGACCACGTATGAATCCAGTCGCTCCATCCTCGCATCCGTTCGTGCCAGCGTTTGTACACACGGGCCTCCACTTGTGCGCGACGCTCTCCCATCGTGTGGTAATGTCCGAGCACGATATCGCGACCACACAACATGCTGTGCGTGCTTGTGATATTGCCGTGAAAGGTGCACCTGAGCCTTCCAATGAGGCGATTGAGGCGCACGTTCTTCGCGGGGATCTCTACAGTTTGCTCTCTCAGTTTCACCGTGCCGAAGAAGATTATAACGCCGCCATGACGTTGATACTCCAAAGTGGGAGCAACACCACACACGATCGATTGTATGTGCGAGTATCCCACGACGTGTACTCGAAAATGATTGCCAACCGCTGGACGCACTATTTCAAGACGAAAGATTTTAAGAAACTAAGAGGAGCGGCAAGAGCTCAAGTAGCTGCTCGATCAAAACACCAAAAGAGCGAGGACGACAAGATTCCAGCAGTGCATGAACTCGCGCGCGCTTGGCTTTGTGTATTTAAACAAGAGAAAACCATCTTGGAGGTGCTGACACTTCAGCGCAGCTGGACACTGCGTCGCCTCGACTATAGAGGCCATGCACCAAGTGTCAACTAGTGGGTGAGCTTCATCTCAAACAATGGTCGTACATGGCCCTTTTGTCTACTTGTTCTCTCTGTTTAGTTTTCCTCCCTGTTGCCTGGCTTCACCTTGGCTTCCATTGGGATGCGCCTTCTCCTCCGAGTCTCTCTCATTCTCTTTCTCTTGTTTACGTTCCATTTCTTCCACCTTCTTCTTCAAGATACAAACCCGATCAAGCTGTTGCTTGTGCTCTTCCAAGTACGCAACGAGATCGTTCACAAACTCGGGCGTCTCTGGACAAAGTTCCATCGCTCGTTCTAAACTTTGCACCACCTGTGCATCAAAAGCGCCATTCCCCGAGCTTTTCCTTCTCGCCATGCGCATCGTTGCCAGGTTATAATGCATGTTTGCCGCATCGGGGAACTTGCTCACAGCCTCTTCATACACCCTGACGGCCGAATCCAAGTCTCCCCGCTCTCCAAAAGCTTCCGCAAGGGCCCGTAATGTGATCCCATAGGCTTTCCACTGCTCTCGCTCTCGTTCATGAGCGCTTTGCAACGCGTGTGCATGGATATTCATTGCCTTTTCGTACGCTTCGGTAGCTTGTACATGCTGCTCGAGAGCTGTATAAGTCAATCCGAGACGAAACCAGATCGATGCGTCTTTGCTGCCATCCTCGAGCTCACTAGCTTTACTGTAGTAGATCAGTGCTTTATGTGGCTCTTCAGCAGCTGCATAGACGTCGGCAAGGTGGGAGAGCGCGTGTAAATGCTTTGGCTCACACTTGACTGCATGCTGAAACGAGGCCACGGCGCCTTCATAAGACTCGAGCTGTTCAAAGGTCAAGCCGGCCGAGAAGGCATCTTCAAAGCTGAGCGTCTCAATCTCGCGCAAGTTCGTGGCCTTTATCTTCTTGCTACACCTCACGTTTTGCTCCGCGGTGCCAGTGAACGTTGCGTCCCGAGGCTTCTTCTTCTTGCCCATACCACTCACTACCCAGCACCTTTTTGACCAGTGAAATGTGAGGATTTTGAATTTGAGCCAATAGGGTAGCTCAGTTGGGCTCATTAGAGCGATATCCCATTGTTGCGACTCTCTAATGGCGTGGCGGTGCAGTGCAGTCTCGAACGACGGATTGGTGGATAATTTGACTCGCGCTGGGATCATACAGTCGCAGCGTGTGGCTCGGGCGATGAAGGCCACGGATCGAGCGCTCTATGTGACACCACGGGACGATCCCGAAGGTGCTCGGCTTGTGTCCCCTGCCCAAGCGTACCAAGACGCGCCGCAGCCACTTGGCTTTGGACAGACGATCTCAGCACCGCATATGCATGCAAGCGCATTAGAATTCGCACATGCTTCGATACGCAAGATGGACCATCCACGTGTACTGGATGTTGGGGCGGGATCAGGATATCTCACGGCGTGCCTTGGCAATCTTGTCGAGTCGGACGGAGGCCGCGTGTTTGGTATTGAATGTATCCCCCAATTGGTGCAATTGGCACAAAGGAATATTGAACGCGCGAATGGGGAGCTGATGCGCCGAGGCGTCGTCTCCATTAAACGTACGCCGAGTTGTCTGTTTCTTGGACATGTCGTACAATACTGTGGTCAGTGCTGATGTCGTGGTTTTGTGCATTCTGCTCTTAGAGGCTGATGGATGGACGGGATTACCGGCCGAAGCTCCTTTCCACTTTATTCATGTTGGAGCGGCTGCTGTCGAACCACCCCAGGCGCTGATGGAACAACTTGCACAGGGTGGACGCCTAGTGGTACCTGTGGGCGCAGAAGGATCGAATCAAGTGCTAGTGGAAATTCATCGTACGGACGAGAAATCGTTTACTACGCGAGAATTGATGAATGTGTCGTTCGTGCCACTTGTGCGTCAGCGCACGGAATTGTAAGAGGTGGGTTTGGAATTCATGCTGTTGAAGGTATATGTGGGAATTTGAACTTGTTTGGTGGAATTTGAATTTTCGAGTGAAAGTAACAATAACTAATTTTTAACAATACACAGAAATTGTAACTGTTTTCAACTGTAAATGGTTGTACGAAAGAATGGGTAGGGTGGGGGCGGCGCACGCGCTCACCCCCGCTGACAAAAATTCTACTGTGGAATTACTCATAAGAGCATTCCTGAACCATTACAGCACCGGAGTGCAAGGGGCCTGCTCCGGCTCATGTCAACGCCCTCATTGAGCAGCGTCAAGCACCAGTCAGGTAAGTATGAATTGCGGAATGAGAAAACTCGCCTTCTCTATAACACGTTTGGCTCATGCGTACATATTTATTTGTTCCAGGACAAAATAACAGATGATTGATGGAAAACAAACAAATTCCCAAATACGAATTAAAATGTTAACTTTAATTTTTACGGGATATCATTGAAAACGTGAGAAAGCTTGGACGCTCGATTCAAGTCGGTTCGGGACATACGTTTTCCGTAAACGCGCCCTGTGCTTGGTGTTGGTTCTGGCTCAGTCCGCTCCTTCAACAGTTCAGTCTTGCCCGCGTGACACTTCGTAACGTGTGATAGAACTCTGGATCGAAAAGCGCTTTGTCTGAAGACGTATATCTCCGGCTCCAACTCGTCGCCACGATCTTCATCCGCAAATAATGTCAGTGACACCATTGCGCTTTGCAATTTTGCTACTGCGTTGTTCATTTTCTAGTTGTTTCTACGTTTCATAGATCACATCCGGGTGGTTTGAGATTGCCAGGGCAATATGGTAGCCACCGAGGACATCCACCTGACTCGATGCACCGCGAATTGGAACGCCGTGTTGAAGAAACGACCGGTAACATTGTGCTTGTGCATCAGTGAGCTTGCACATGATCACATACTCTTTTTTCGGGGGTAGTTGTGTAAACAGGTATTGTTGGTCTCGCCGAAGTACGAAAGGCTTCAACTCTCGCGTCAAGACGAACGCTCGGTGTCGGGCCAGCCGCAAATCAGCTTCGGAGCGATCAATGCACTGCCCACTGCCCATGTAGAGGACTATGCAGTCTCCTCCACTGCGTTGGACGACGCTGTTCTTGCTCTGTCATGATCAAGAGCGGATGATGCGGTTCGACTCTCACTCTCTTTGAAGGTTTCGTCATGGTCCTTACCAGCGTTTGAGCGCGTTGCTTCAGCATTGTTCGCAGGTTCCATGATCAGTGAAGGCTTTTCCGTTTCGAACGAGTCTGCCATCATCATCATCTCTTTCCAGCTTGTGATCGAAGAAGTGCCGTCTTCACTATGTGGCGCTCGCAACTGCTTCTCCCAAACTGTCGCACTTGACGTCACGAAGGCTTGAGTGGCTGCCAACGCACGCACGTTCCGTTCTCTCAAATGAATTAACTGATGATAATATGCCTGCACGTGCGCTTGCTGACGACGATGCTCTTCCATCGCCGTTAAACGCTCTTGAATGATTCGTGGATCTATCATTCCACCTTGAAGAGGGATTCTACTCTGGTCGTCGCCACTAGCAACGTTCATGGACAGATCATGTGCGAGAAAGTGTTGGTGATGATAAAAGAGCTGAAGTTGGCGCTGGTACTCCTCTGTTGCTGCACTTTGAATACTACCCACGTAGCGATGATTATCCTCCAATTCTTGGGTACCAGCAGCATCACTAGCCGTATCGGATAAAGCTGTCAAGTCATCTTGTAACGATTCTTGGAAGCTGCTTTGATCAAGGATTATTTTTTCCATCTCCTGCTTCTGCTGCACGCGTCGTCGAAAAATAGCGGCAAGTTTTTCTCGAGTGGCACTGCCTACGCTGCTACATCCATTACGAGATGACAAATGGGCTGTTGCGGTGGCGGATATTAGTGTACTATCCGCGCTTACTGTGGTATCCTTCATGTTTGGTGGATCATTTGCTGCTGTACCTCTTTCCATCTTACCCTGACGCTTTATCAGTCTATCAGTATCGAGTTCACTCCGACTGTTCCACTTTATAGCGCCTTCTTTGGCTCGGCTTGGAGACGTCACATCCTCTTCTTCACATTCACTTTCTACCGCCCCTGCATCGTAGGAAGGCTCACGCCCTTGAATCTCAACGTCAAGCACCATATCTGCCCTCTCACTCTCGTTCTTGCCCACGCTTTCCTCATCGATTCTTCCCACTGCAACCTGAACACGCTTGGACAGTCGTCGACTAGAAGTCGAGGCAAGTTTCGTTCTCTTAGAATAGTTGGAAGTCATCGTTGGTTGTGTTACAGTCTTCACCTTTTTGGAAGTTCTACGAGCGTTGAGCTCCATTTGAGTGGTCTCTTGCATCTCGTCCTTGTGTCGCTTTCGCTTACTAGTGACACTTTGAGGAGCTTTCCGTGTAGTCTTTTGCTCTTTTGGTGACAATGTGCCCCGCTGCTTCGTTCTCGTCGTCTTCTGTTGCAAAACCTCTTCTCTTTTCACAAACAAGGAAATCTTGCCGTTCCAACTAATGTCTTTCTTGATGGACACGCTACAGCGACTTCCGTGCGCTTTCACTTGTTTCAGTGGCACCCACGCGTCAAACCTCGCGTTCCAGCCCATGTAATGCACCAAGAGCAACTTTTGATCTGGAACCAAGTCCAGGATCCTAGCCTCTGCATACTGATCTCCACGGTCTCGCACGTCCACCAAGAGCTGATAACCATAAAGAGCAGTGGCAGGAGCGGCGTCTTTTTTCGCGTTTTGTTTCAGTACATGAACCTCCTTTCGTGTCTTGTTCAAGCGCTTCTTTTTCTGCCTGTGATTTTTCTCCTGCTCTTCGCTGTACATAGTCTTGAGTGAAGGCTTCATCTCACCGTTTCGAACGGCAGCACCGGAGACGTTGGTCGTCACCTCGATCTTGGCGCTTTCACGCACCGCCGCATCACGTCTCTTGAACGTGGACAACGAGACTTCTTTCTTTTGATGTGTCTTTTTCTCCTCTTTAGTGGGCTTCATTGTCACAGGGTTCGACGTCATCGTGGAGCGCAAAAGCCTCCTTGTCACATACATGGTCTAAATGTCTTTGCTCGAGAGTAGTCGGACGAATGTATGACGAGATCTTTAAGAGTCACATTGCCGCCGTTGGTAAGCTGTAAGATATAGCGTTGTGTAGGTTATAATCTCGTACAATTTATTTTTTACAATTATTTCATAGACGAATTAATTAGTCAAGGACGAATTCTAACGAAAACATGGAATTGGAAAAGTTCACGAAGATCTTTTTCGTTCGACAGCAAAACGGTATGAACATAACGTATTTGACAAGGCTAGAATATACCGTACGCCGTTCGTTTCCGTTGTCAATACACAAATGGAAATCTCTAAGCGTGAATAACCAAAATTGGTAGAACCGAAACTTATGCCACCATTAAACCTGCTGTGAATTGGCCACACTTGGTTTGACGGTGGTGAAGCGGAGATTAATCGTTACCTCCACTTGTACTCGTCGAGGTACGATTGCACCCGGTAAGTTTCCTTTCACGTGGCGTGCTGCTTCCGTCGACAGGAGCGCAATTATTTTATTGCATCGGGAAGTAGTACAGCGAACAGAGCTTTGTTTTGTCTAAAATTTTAGGGGTCGCAGGCGACTTCCATCTCTCGGACAGGCGCCCATCGTGGAAGATTACAACTGACTAATAATATATGCATAACCATTAGAGGGAGTCGCCGTAGTGTGTTTTAGCATTTCGTACGTGGTGTGAGTGTAAAGGTTTAATTGTGGTATTATTAATTTTCACGGGAAATAAAGCGCAAGTCGCACATTTAGAAAAAATAATGCCTGACTGTTGCACCAATGATGTTCAAGATTCCATGACCGGTACGATAACTCTTCCGCGTCAGGATCCCGCCGTCACCTTCGAACCTGAGCTGGATTGTATGCGACCTCAGTGCCGTCGTGCAATACAGTCTGATAAACGTTGGAAGCGCCGTCTGGACAAAAATTCTTGGCGTCACGCGCAGGCTTACAACGCAAAGGAGTTGATGGCAGATCGAGGACTCGCCCGCGCATTGGAGCATGCCATGATTTTCGTAGGGAAGGCGTACAAAACTAGGAAGGGTTTGGTGCTGAGAAGTCTCAGGGAAATGCAGCACTCAACCAGGTGTGTGTTCATATTGAAGCGGGCGAGCACTTGGACCTAGAGGAACCCGATACTCCGGGTACATAGATATATTTTATGTATGGGTCTTGCTAACTTACATACCGTATGTACGTACATACCCCCCTAAACCCTAAACCCTAAACCCTAAACCCTGCAGACTGAAAACAGCCAATCAAAGGGGGTATGCACGATACATACGGTATGTAAGTTAGCAATTCCCGTTATGTAAATATGTTAATATAATAGGGGGTTGTGATTTCGGAGAACGATTTCATCCGAAATTGGGGACGACCATTTTTTGGCAGGGTGCCCAAATCGAACGGTTCAGGGGCGAGACCCCCCCCCGCCATTATAAGGAAATTTGTTGTCCATTTTTGGAATTTCAATTTGCCTCTGAATTTTGAGGATTCATGTCAGAGCCTCCTCTGTCTCTGCCTTAAACACTTCCCCGTGACTCTCCACCACTTCACAACCGCTGCATATATCTCCTCTACCCTCCTGGCAACCACCGTCCCAATAGCCTCACATTGCACACCCTTCCCCGATTACAATGGCCGCCGTATCTACCGATCATTTCCACCCGTGGTATGTTCTCGACGTGTACACTCGCCGCGCGCTGTGGCTCATCCTCAACATCGACAACAACGACTCCGACTCGTGACTGCGGTTCGGGTCGCGGACGGGCGCGTCTCCGGGGCGGCGTCTGGGGCCGCGGTTGCGGCCGTGGTGGCGTTTACAGCTTGAAGGACGGCGAACGCATCGCTTCGGCGCGAAGACCGAGAGCGATGCGTCATCCTTTTTAAGATCCCGAGAGTTATGCTACATAATTCGGCTCATCGGATGCCACCCATATGGGAACCGCCCACGTACCACGTCACGGCTGGGAGGCACTTGTTACAGGGTTACATTTGGTTACAATTGGTTATGTTGTGTACATAAGTACATTACGGTTGAGGTCAGTATTGACCGGTCCGAAAGGTTTGGACTTATTGGTTATTTTAACCAATCAGGGCAGGAGCCCTTGGTGGAGGCGTGGCAGCCAGCCACGTGTTAGTACACAGGTGGTGTACATTACATTTTGGCAAGGTACGAATTTTGTAAGTTCTACTTAGTATTACATATAGTTTACATTAGTTTAAATTAATTTAGGCTAATTAAGAATTAAATATACATTCAGTTTACATTTCACTCTGAAGACTGCTAAGCGCACGACCTCGACCGGTCGCGCGCGCAGTGAGTGTTGTAGTGTAAGGGAAGTCCTTCCCGTAGCTACCCCCTTATTAAGGGATCCTTGTAACAAGGCGTTAGCTTCTGCTAACTTGTAAACCAAAGAAAAATCGTGGCCCCGAGTAAGAGTACTCTCTTACTAAGCCCTTTTATAAGGGCGTATCGGCTAAGTAGCGGCACATCGCCGCTTCGGGAAAGTCTTACTCTCTGCGCTAGCCGCACCGTGCGTGTACGCACCGGCTACATCTCGTAGCACTTGTTGTAACGGGGTTACATTCGGGTAACACTGAGTGCTGGTGTACATGAGTACACCACGGTTGAGGTCAGTATTGGCCGGGTTGAAAGGTTTCGAACCTTTGGTTATTTTAACCAATCAGGGCATGGGCCCTCTGTGTGGTGGTGTGTCAGCCATCCACGTGTCAGTACACAGGTGTGTACACTACATTTTAGCTAGGTACGAATTAGGAATATTCTACTTAGTATACATATAGTTTATATTAGTTAAAATTAATTTAGGCTAATCACATATTAAATATATTCAGTTTACATTTCACTCTAAAGTGCAGGCGCGCGACCACGCCCGGTCGCGCGCGCAGTGAGTGCCGTAGGTAAGAGGGAGCCCTCCCTTTACCTACACCCTTAGTAAGGGAGCCTTGCCGTTAAGGCATTAGCGGAGGTCCTTGCCGTTAAGGCAATAGCGTATCTCCTTGTCGTTAAGGCATTAGCGGAGCTCCTTGTCGTTAAGGCATTAGCGGAGCTAGGCGCACGACCACGCCCGGTCGCGCGCGCGGTGAGTATTGTAGCCCAAGGGAGTTCTACCTTACGCTACCTCCCTTTATAAGGGAAGCCTTGTTACAAGGGGTTAGCGAAAGCTATCTGTAAACCACCCCAAGAATCTTGGCCCCGAGTAAGAGAGCTCTCTCCTACTAAGCCCTTTTATAAGGGCGTATCGGCTAAATAGCGGCACATCGCCGATCTAGGAAAGTCTTCCTCTGTGCGCTAGCCGCACCGTGCGTGTACGCACCGGCTACATCTGGTAGCACTTGTAGTCAATCCAAGACCTGTGTTGGTAGGCTACGGAATCCTCTGCAAAGGATGAATAAGGACGATTGGGAAAGGATAACCCTCGTCCATCATGAAGCCTTTAACAGGCTGTTATCCTTACTGGGTGACGAAGGCATGCAGCTCCTAGTGGAGCATGGCCTTGAGGCCGTAAAGGCGAGGGTCAATGCCCTCATCGCCCATGAGGCGAGTTGTAGTGAAAGTCATTCCACGTCCACGGGGGTGCGTCCCCCGTTGTCCCTTAATATAAAGGAATTCACCGGTGAAAAGGGTGTGAACCTTTATGTGTGGCTTCGAGAGGTCGAAACGGCCTTCGCCACAGCGAATGTGATCGCGGATCACTTGCAAGTGGGACTTGCATTGACCCATCTTACGGGTAAATCCCGTGCATGGGAATTTACGTGCTCGGATTCGGTTATGGAAGTGTTCCCGACCTGGGAAGTCCTTAAGCAAAAGCTTATGGACATGTATGCCACGCCTGATCTGGTTTTCTACAATCAGCTGGCGTTTCTGAGGTGCCGTCAGGGCACTAAGGACTTGGAAACATATATCCAAGAACTTAAGACCCTGTTGGCAGGGATGAATGCGAAAGCGTATTCGGACGATGTGTCCATTCCCGTGTTTATGGGAGGCCTGCGATAAGGGCTAGCACGTTCGGAGATCTTCCAATACCTGGGGGAGGCGTTTAACGCCGAGAGGAGCTTTCGTTCCTCTAAGGTGGGTCCCGAACCCGTGGACCGGAGTCAGGTCGAAGCGGAAGAAAGAAATCTTCCGTTAAAAGTCACAATGACTCTACTTCACTGGGTTCTGAAGCGGAGCTCCAGGCAATGCTGCAGCGGAAGGGGCCGCTGAGATGCTTTCTGTGTGGAAGTGAGGATCATCTTCGGAATAGATGTCCGCGAAACCCCCAGCGAGATAGTCGCTTTAAGGGGCCGAGGGTAGGTAAAAAGCCCCCACCCAAGCCGTCGGGAAACGACGGCTCCCAGTACGTGCGGGACGCCCTACTGGGGGATCCTTCAGTGCTGTTAAACCCCAGGGCAGGGGCCGACAGCACAAATCCCCGAGGGAAACGGTGCTTTCTAGCACCGAGTTGGTGTACCAGCCAGGGTTTTTGTGTCGTGAAGCGGACCCAAGAATTTTGGTCGGTTCCGGTCAACAATGGACCGATCGGTCTGTCGGCGATCGGATTGGTGGAAAGTCAAGAGGTTTTTGGGTCAGTCATGTGCAAGGGGTGTCCAGGACACAAATTCGGGTAGGTCACATGAGATTGCGTGTACTACATATTTTCATGTTTGGTACATATTGGGGACTATAGGGGGTAGGTAGTAGTTGGGGATTTTCAAAGTTGGGGATTTGCCAAGTTGGGGATTTTCCAAGTTTGGGATTTGCTTTGGTTTGGGTTTTTGCCTCGTAAAGGTTTTTGGCTTTTAGCTTCGCTTAAGTGACCGTTGGACCCCCAGCTCAACCGGGGTCGTTTTCGCCTTACGCGTTAGTCGCCTCTGCACTCCGCAGAGTGTTTTGGGAGCGGAGGGTCGAGTAATCACCTCCAGCTCATTATACCCGGCCGGGACGCGTTATAGACGCATTTGGCCCGCCGGAAGTCCCTCGACGGGAGCGTACTTTGGTCGACCCCCAACGTTAAGTTGCACACGTTTGGAACGTGTTATTTTACCTATTGGATTATTTCGTGGAGATATCGTTCGTGGATTAAGTCACGTTCTTATTGGATCTCCCCATTGGATTGGATTATTGGACCTCACTGTATTACCAGAGTTTGTCTCCCATATTGGCCGGGCATTACGATCGGGTTAGCGCTCTGCCCTCGGGAGTATACAAATTTCGAGTATAACCGGTATACCCGTACCCAGGGTGAAGAGTTCCACCCCGGGTACATCACCCAGTATAGTCTACCGAATTTAGACCACAAGTCAGTCCCAAGCACCGATCCACCGAGTGTGTTACCAGCCCAATCCATCGGGTACACAAGGTGAAATGCGAAAAGAATCGGACCAGGCGTCCAGTGCTGACGATCGTTCGTCTGCCGGCAGCGGACGATCCGATCGGATCGAAGACGAGGGTTCTCGGGGTACCCCCCCCCGTAAGTTGGAAGGCCGGGCACGATGGTGGTCAGGTTCTCGACACTTCGGTGTTCGATTTCGAACTTGACTCCACCACAATGGTGCGCGTGCCCGGATCACTTGGTGATCGTGGATATCACCGCAGCGATATTCAGCAAAGGATTGATTACAAGGAATTGAATGTGGAATCGTTCTGGAGAGAACACAAGGAACGGATATCGCCTTATGTTTTCGTTGTTAATAAGGATGGCGATGTCCGATCTGGCCGGGTGGAGGACCGGATCGGGATTAATAAGTTTTTTTCTCCCCATTAGGCTCCCACCGGAGCCGATCGGGACTATAGCAGGTCTTGCTGTAGTTCCGGAAAGGATCAGGACTTTTGTCCTGATCCTATGTATTTGAATGAATGTTTGGATGAGAAGAAAATAAGAAGCGAAAACCACATGGAGCCTGATCGGAACGATCCAGGCCAACCCCCCCCCCCCCAAGGTTCCCAAGAAGAGGCTCAGAATGCCGTCCGAAGAAGACGACCTGGAAGAGAAGTCGCAGGTCGGGGATGGGGTCATCGAAGAAGAAGACCTGACCATGATGTACTACATTCATGAGTTGAAGAGATTTATTCGCGAAGACCAGGTCATGCAAATAGTAGACCCCCAAATCCCGATCGCCTTCTCGGACCCACCACCGAGCCGACCCAAAGCGACCGACCGTTGCCATTGGTGAGGAACCTGCTGGCGATGTTGGCCGAGGTTGGCATGAAGATGCGGAAGCCCGCCAACGTGCAGAAGCTTTTCGATCTGGACACTTGGAGGTTGGGGTTGTCGTTGTCGACCTTCCACGACCATTTGGTGCCGTTGGTGGGGGCTGTCCGCCGCCCAACCCCCACCGCGGCATTGAAGGTCGCTGAGACTACTGAAATGGATGATGATGCGTGCTCCGACGACAAGTCGTTATATCAGTCTCCACTTTCCTCGGATAACTCATCGGAGTTGGATGTCGGTGTCGAGCGGATGACCATGGGGTCGGACCAGACCCCATGTGAGCATAAAAAGGACGTGCGGTAACAAAGGGCTACATGCCAGTCGGGGCCCCAGGTGCCCCCACAGGCCTCAGTACCTCCAAAGGAGGATATCAACACGTTGCCCATGACCCAAGCCAACGTCCAAGCCATGTTCGAAGCGATGATGGAACGTTTCTTGGGAGATCGATGCCGATCACCTCCGCGCCCACATGTGTAGGACCGGCCTGCCCGGCAAAATGTCAATATTTGCCGAGATGTGGATATGGAGTCAGTGGCATCAGCGGATAAGCCTATCCGAGGTGTTAAGCCAGTTGGAAAAGCAAAACGCAAGTCGCAACCAACCCGACCGCGCCGACCGAGCAAGAGCAGCGATTAAGACATGGAGTCGGTCGGCGACATGGGTGACCACGATGGGTCATACGGTACAGGGTCGGGCAAAGCACGTAAGGCTAACCTAGCTCCTACGACCGCATATGATCTTGGATCTGCCGCGATGCCACGTATTCGTATGGATGCGACTACGGACCTTAAAGAATTTACCGGCAAGGACGCCGACGAATAGCAAGCTAGGTCGTGGTTTGGTCGGGTCAAGTCTGCTTTCCTACGGGATCAGACACCAAAAAACGAACGGTGTCTGATCTTCAGGGATCTGCTAAAAGGACCGGCTGCGAACTGGATCCAACAGTTGAGTCGGGATGTCCGATCTGACTGGGATCTGCTATGTTCAGAATTTGAGGGGCAGTACTGCAACTCCGGATTCTCTACCGCCCGCAAATACCATCATATGCAGAATCGGGGCGACGAGACGACGATTGAGTACTTGCACCGTTTGAACGTGGCTGCAATTCGCGCCGGGATAGTGATCAAGGAAGGCAACCCGCCGACCGGTGCCGCTATGGAGCACGCGGTCACTATATTAGTACCCTTGATGACCAAGAGCTGGAAAGATCAGCTCACTCTGCTGCACCTAAAGGATGTGACGGAAGTGGAGCAGACGTTGCGGACGCTGCAACACTCGCGCAGTATGAGGGCAAAGGTCGCCGTTGGATCGGGTCGCTACAGATCGAAGACCCATACCGACCCTGTGAATAGGCCCTTAACCAGATCGTCCCGTGCTGTCAAGGCGATTGTGACTGAAGCCAGCACCGGGTCGGAAGAGGAAAGTAGCGGCCTGTCCAGTCGGGAGTCGGATGAGGACCGGTGCCGCCACGTTTGCATTACGGAATCCGCCCCAAGAGCCCGATCGACGCCTAAACAGGCAGATCGGAAGGGCAGGAGCGTGAACAAGTCTGACCCGAACCGACCTCGCAAGAAGTGTGTTCACTGCGGGTCGAGTAAGCATGACGGTGGGGATTGATGGAAGAAGTTGACCTGCAAGAAGTGTGAAAGACGCGGCCACCCCACCGATCACTGCCTCTTCGTGTGCAAGTCATGTGGAGAGATCCACGAGGCCGGCCAGTGCAAGATGGAAGAATTTTTCAATCTGATGCACAAATGGTATGTGCCGAACAAGCACGCGGGGATGCTTCCACCGGACGTGGAAAATATGTTAAACTAGAACGCTCGCCAGGTTTAAATCTGGATCGAGCCGAGTGGTCTACGTTTGGCATCTATGCATATGTCGGCAAGGAGAATAAAACCGACAATACATGTTCTATTCGCAATCGCGTCGGTCGGGATCATCCGGTCTACAGTCTTAAGACCGATGAATATTCCCGATCGAAGGTGGTCATGCAGTTGGATTTGCTGCCGGGGGAGTCTCGCGGATACTGGAAGTATCACGCGCCCGATAAATGGTTTAAGCAGGCGAAAGCCTGTGGCAAGATAAATAACCAGAAGGCGACGATTTTGTTCGACTCTGGGGCCGAAGTTTCGATTATCGACTCCGCCTTTTCTCGTAAGGTCGGATGTCGTATAGACGACACCCAGATACAAGAATGTATCGGAATTGGGGAAAACTCTTACATGACCGAAGGAAGGACTCGCGTGAATATCACTCTCTCAGGTTCGTTCGTCTACTTCTTCAGCGCTAGGTTCGGCAAGTTGCCGGTCAGTATGCCCTGTTAGGCATGGATTTTATGGTACCGGCGGGTATTCGACTTGATTTGTCTCATGGGGTTCTTACACTCCTGGATGAGGTCCAGATCCAGATAGCTGGTCGGCGGCCCCTATACGGATCGTACACCGATCTGGTCAGGTGGGACCAAGATGTCACCATTCCAGTCGGTCAATCCGCTGATGCCCCGGTCGATAAAGGTTTCAGATCAAGGAAGTTATGGGTGACCAGGGTCGACCGGGGGGTGCCGACCTTTGTGAAGAGCGCCGGCCGGTTTGATTACGTTCGACTCACCAATATCGGTGACAAGACGCTTACGCCCGACAACAATGATATTGTTGGCATGTGGCTAGCGGAAGGGAAGGTGCCAAGAAAGGCGGGGTTCGTCTCGATCGGATCGAGACGGTATGTCGAGTGGCAGAACTTGGCATACCAAGCGACCAGCGATCTGGTTAGCGATGATGGATCGGTGGAAGAAGATACCTCACCTACGGTGGAACGGCCCAGCTATGTAACCCAAAAGAAGATGTTAGTTCGAAGAAAGGCACCGCAGTCGCCGGACACGGTGGACCATCAAGCGTATGAGCCAAGGCTCGTCAACATGGTGGTTTCACAGGAACAGGCGACAGAGGAGCCGGAACCAGAAACGGAGAAAGTAGAACACGGTATTGCTGGGGCGGACCACGATGGCGCGCCTAAAGAGGTCGATGTTGTTGAAGAGCAGCCCGCCGACCGGGAACAGCAGTGTGCAGCCGATCGGGACGGGTCGGGTGATGTCACCCCAGAAGACGACCAAGTTTGCATACATGAGGGCGGGGATCAGTACATTCAGGAGCTGGAGAGCCAGGTGGCAGTCCTTCCTGAAGTGTATGCCGATCCGCCCGAAGTCACCTGGGACGATCTACAAAAAACGATCTGGAATCACTGAGCAACCTCCCGTTTCCCAGATCTCTGAAGCCAATGCAGTCCTTTCTAAGGAGCCTGAATTACTACAGCCGCTTCATTGAAGACTTCGCGGTCTACGCGGCCGTGCTGTACGAGCTCCGGGAAGTCGACTATCATATGTTGCGCGAAGCAGATCGGGCAACTTTACGAGAGGGCTGCGACTCTGATCGGGCTGTAGAATTGCCGCCGATGGAGGCATATGACTATATGAAGCATGCACAGGTTGCTTTTGGTATGTTGAAGGCTAAGCTGGTGACGTCACCGATTCTCAGGAACTTCGATCCGGAAAAAATGCCGACCGTCATTGTGTATGCTAGTAAGTGGGCCATTTCTGCCACTCTAGCGCAAGAACATGATGGAGTGTACCACCCGGTCCTTTTAAGAGCCGGACATTGAAGCCGAACGAAGTAAACTATGGGATCGTCGAAAAAGAAGTCCTGGCCTTACTACGGATTTTGGATGTGTGCTATAACCTGCTGGTCGGCCGACCCATAAAGGTCCTATCAAGGAAGTCAGCATTGGACTGGTTGCTATCAGCCAATGGGATGGACGGTTGGCTCGGCAGATGGTCAGCGATCCTGTCACAGTGGTCTCTAGAGGTCGTCAAGTGCGTCAAAGGGGAGGAAGAGATATTGGGCACATTGGCTGCCAGCATCGCCCCTCGGTATGAAGTGGATGAAGCTCTGACGGCGATTGCACCAAGGAAAAAACCTCGACAGTCTATCTCACGGCCGCCACCGACCGTCGATCGAAATGAAGAACTCCTGGTCTTGAGTTTCGAAGGGTCGGCTAGCGTGAAGAAGAAGGTCTGCTCCTATAGCGCCATACTGTGGAAGTTACCGCAATGGTCTATAGTTGCATCCGCCGCCGATTTCACGCCGGACATAACGGTCAACGAGGCGGAATATCGGGGGCTCCTTCTATGTATCGACCTGCTGTCATCACAGAAGAAATGTCGGATCATCATATGTGGTGACACCAACCTGGTGATAAGGCAGATCACTGGGGAGATCGACTGCAAGGCACCACGGCTGAAGTTGTTAAACGACCGGGTGATGAAGGCATTAAAAGACTACCCCAAACACGAGCTATTGCACGTGAAACGGGATTGGAATAGAAGCACCGACCATCTCGCGACCCAGGCCATGCGGGACCAGATCGGGGTGACGATCACCGAGGAGGCCGTTCTACTTGAGCTAATGGATATAAACAGGCTCCCGGAGGTGATCAAGCCCGAGGACAGACCCGACCAGGTGCATGTGATGGATGCGACTAGATCGCGGACTCGGAAGTCTCGCCGATCGTTCCCGAAGGAAAGGCTGAGTGAGCGCGTAGTGCAACAGCTGAGGGCGGAACGGATCCTCAAGGCGCAGGACGAATAAGAGTGGATCGCCAGCCTGAAAGCATACCTGCGCGGTGAACTGTCCAAGTTGACGAATGATCAAGCGAAAGAGTGTGCCAAGATCGCGGACAGCTACGAGGTGGATGACAATGGACTGATATATTACTGCCGCGATGTTGACCAAGACAGTGCCGATCGAGACCGACTGGCGAAATTGGTGATCCCTGAGTTGCTGCAGCCGTATGTACTTCATCACTATCACGTGAGCTTAGAAGGGGGACATCGGGGCGTAGGCAGGACATATCACAAGATCAGGGCCCACTTACACTGGAGAGGACTTTTTCGGAGCGTACAGAAATATGTGGGCTGTTGCATCGATTGCGAGACCGGAAAGGCAGGACGGTAACCAAGGGAGATATCCCGGGAATATCGAGGCCACTTACCCTTTCCAGGTGATAGAGATGGACCACATACCGTCGCTGTCCAGATCGACGAGCGGCAATACTGAGCTGCTGATCTGGTTCGACCTGTTCACTGGTCTGGTGATTTTGAAGGCTAGTGCATCCCGATCTGCGGAGCAGATCGCCCAGAGTTATGAAGAATGCGTATTCAGAAGGTTCGGTGCCAGCGAGGTTATCAGACACGATCGGGAACCCGGTTTTATGGCCGAGGTGTTCCGATCGTTCAATTATATGCTGGTCCAGAAACAGAGCGCGACGATGGCATATCTCCCGCAAGCGAACGGATCAGCTGAACGCATGGTGCAGACAATCACAAGGGCGATCAAGATGTACGTGGCCGATCCGGACCAACGTGACTGGAACGAGTATGCAGAGAGGCTGGTATTCGCCCTCAACTCTTCAACCGAT
>CM047585.1:16621231-16652424 GCA_026184515.1 Peronosclerospora sorghi
GCTGGGACGATGGTGGTCAGGTTCTCGACACAACCGTGTTCGATTTTGAACTTGAATCCACCACAAAGTCATACCAGACCCAGGATGGAAGCAGACCGGTCGACTTACCTCGCGTCCCTTGTTGGACGATCTGGGCCCGGAGACGTGCATTTTCGGTGGTTACCTCTTGCAACTTCGCGGTCAGAGAGACCAAACCATTTACTTCGTCCCGCAGTTACAAGAGCGCAGACTACTTAATGTCCAACTGGTACCGGAGCTCTTCGACTGTTTTTCGAAGTTGATCGGCCTCGATCTGATGCTGATCCGGTGTATCGGACCCCGGAGTGTTGGGTGGAGAGTTAAAAAGGCTGTCAGATCGGACCGATCTGGTCGGCGAGTCAACATGAGGCGATGAAGGACGCAGGGCTCCTGCAGCAAGAAGGTCAAGAGAGGTCACAAGGCGATCTGGTATGCAGAACAAGTACCTGGTGGAGTTGAAATTGAAGATCCGTCCATTGGTCAAGTCCGCTCCGACGGAAATCGGGATTTGATGAGATCGGGCTGCTACCGTTGCGCGGCTGCGACACGACTCAGGGGCGGCTGTCGTGAAGCGGACCCAAGAATTTTGGTCGGTTCCGGTCAACAATGGACCGATCGGCCTGTCGGCGATCGGATTGGTGGAAAGTCAAGAGGTTTTTGGGTCAGTCATGTGCAAGGGGTGTCCAGGACACAAATTCGGGTAGGTCACATGAGATTGTGTGTACTACATATTTTCATGTTTGGTACATATTGGGGACTATAGGGGGTAGGTAGTAGTTGGGGATTTGCCAAGTTGGGGATTTGCCAAGTTGGGGATTTTCCAAGTTTGGGATTTGCTTTGGTTTGGGGTTTTGCCTCGTAAAGGTTTTTGGCTTTTAGCTTCGCTTAAGTGACCGTTGGACCCCCAGCTCAACCGGGGTCGTTTTCGCCTTACGCGTTAGTCGCCTCTGCACTCCGCAGAGTGTTTTGGGAGCGGAGGGTCGAGTAATCACCTCCAGCTCATTATACCCGGCCGGGACGCGTTATAGACGCATTTGGCCCGCCGGAAGTCCCTCGACGGGAGCGTACTTTGGTCGACCCCCAACGTTAAGTTGCACACGTTTGGAACGTGTTATTTTACCTATTGGATTATTTCGTGGAGATATCGTTCGTGGACTACGTCAGGTTCTTATTGGATCTCCCCATTGGATTGGATTATTGGACCTCACTGGATTACCGGAGTTTGTCTCCCATATTGGCCGGGCTTTACGATCGGGTTAGCGATCTGCCCTCGGGAGTTTACAAATTTCGAGTATAACCGGTATACCCGTACCCAGGGTGAAGAGTTCCACCCCGGGTACATCACCCAGTACGGTCTACCGCATTTAGACCACAAGTCAGTCCCAAGCACCGATCCACCGAGTGTGTTACCAGCCCAATCCATCGGTTACACAAGGTGAGATGCGAAAAGAATCGGACCAGGCGTCCAGTGCTGACGATCGGTCGTCTGTCGGCAGCGGACGATCTGATCGGATCGAAGACGAGGGTTCTTGGGGTACCCCTCCCGTACGTTGGAAGTCCGGGCACGATGGTGGTCAGGTTCTCGACACTTCGGTGTTCGATTTCGAACTTGAATTCATCACAGTTGCTGGTTGTACTTTCGGACGTGAAAGGCTTTGATAAGCCTTGGAGGGTCTTGATAGACTCTGGAGCGTCAGACAATTATGTCATACGTGCTTTTGTTGTGAAGAGTCGGCTGTATGCCGAGGCCTTAGAGGCACGTTCTCGTGACGTTGTCACGGTCCGTCTTGCGACGGGCGTACAGGTTTCTGTACCCAAGGTCTCGATTGACCTTAAGCTGAAGTTTGCAGACTTCGACAGCTTAGAACGTTGCCTAGTCCTGGATTTGGACTCGAGGTATGACCTCATTCTTTGCATGAAGTGGCTGGAACGCCACGAGCCATGGATAGACTGGAATCTAAGTCCATTGGCTCAACGCACCCGCGATCGGGTGAAGCATTGGCGAGTCATGAACCCACCTTTCCTCGATCGCAAAAGCGATTCTGGCGTGAGATGCCATAGATTGGGATGTCTGAGATGATCAATACCAATGAGGTCAACGAAGTGTTCCTTGACGAGGGGGGTTCGGCGATTAATCCCCGCGCCGAGATAGGCGAGACTGGTGAGTCGCCAGTGGTAGAGGTGGATTCCTCTGAGGTTAACCGCGAGGCGCTTCCTAGAGAAGAGACCCGTAGTTTGTCTCTTCTGCAGGTCAGAATCGATTCCGACCACGCTGTCTTCGGCGAACAACTTGCAACTCCAGTGGTAGGGGTAGAGACCCCTGTGGTTAAGCGCGAGGCGATTCCAAGCGAAGAGACCCGTATTTCGTCTCTTTCGCACGTCGGAATTGATTCCGATCACGCCTTATTAGGTGAGACCGCCGAGTCACCGGTGGTAGAGGTAGAGACCTCTGGATAGGCGCGATGCGCTTCCAATAGATGGGGCAATTAACTCCCCCCATCTGGGTGTCGGGATGAGTCCCGAGGCCAGTAGTCAGCAGTCCTATCGGATGCTGAGTAGCGTGACAGGTGTTGTCACGGAAGGCGTAAGCCTGGAACGGTTTCCTGGGGTAGGCGAACTGTTGTCGTTGGAGGAGATGTCCTTCAACGAGTTTGTGGTGGAGTCAAGTTCAAAATCGAACACCGTAGTGTCGAGAACCTGACCACCATCGTGCCCGGCCTTCCACCTTACGGGGGGGGGGTTACCCCGCGAACCTTCGCCTTCGATCCGATCGGATCGTCCGCTGCTGTCAGACGACCGATCATCAACACAGGACGCCTGGTCCGATTTGTTCTTCATCTCACCTTGTGTACCCGATGGATTGGGCTGGTAACACACTCGGTGGATCGGCGCTGGGAATTGACTTGAGGTCTAAATGTGGTAGACCGTGCTGGGTAATGTACCCTGGGCGGAACTCTTCACCCTGGGTACGGGTAGACCGGTTAAACTTGAAGTAAGTATGCTCCAAAGGGCAGCTCGCTCAACCGATCGTAGAGCCCAACCAATATGAGGATAAAATTCCAATAATCCAATAATCCAATAGGGAAATCCAAATGAGAACGTAATACACTCCACGAACGATATCTCCACGTTATAATCCAAAAGACTTAATAGCACGATCCAAACGTGCGTAACTTGAAACTTGGGAAGCCGACCAAAGTGTACTCCCGTCGAGGGACTTCCGGCGGGCCAAGTGTGTCTGTAACGCGTCCCGACCGGGTATAATGAGCTGGAGGGGATTATTCGACCCTCCGCTCCCAAACACTCTGCGGCGTGCACAGGTGACTGATGTACGAAGCGAAACGACCTCCGGTTGAGTTAAAGGCCCAACAATTAAGACGTAAAGCCAAAAACGTTCTTAGTAGACGAAACCAAAACCAACACTAAAACTCCCTACCCCCTATGGCCCCCAATATGTACACACATGAAAATATGTAAGTACACGCAATCTCATGTGACTTACCAAAATCCGTGTTCTTGACACCTCTTGCACATGATCGGCGCAAACGCCTCCTTGATTTCCACCAATCCGATCGCCGATAAGCCTATCGTTCTGCTGCTGACCGGAAGCGACCAGAATTCTTGATCCCGCTTCACCACAAGTTTGAAACTGCTTTGGAAGCAGGTGAAATCGACGAGGTTGTCGTATTGCGTCCGGAAGAGGAGTTGAACCCCTCATCCACGATGGACGAGTCAGTTTTGGTGCAAACCAAACAGGCATTTAATGCCCGAAGCGGTCTTGTGGTGGAGCGGTTGATCGAAGTTTTTGAGACTTAATCAGGCGGTACCACGGCGCCCAGACTGCCGACTAACGAAGGGGGCCCTCCGGATGTCTTCGACTGCTTGTGTTCTTGCTCACCTTGTGTACCCGACGGCTTAGGCGTGGGTCGCTATCCAGGTGGCGGGGACAGCGCACAGCGAATTCTTGGTGCAAGATTGAGTTAACTAACTTGTGACGATACAACCGATGCGATCAGGCGTGATCACGTGCGATCAGGTGCTTAAACCACGTCAATTAGCCGCGATCAGGCTAGATCAATTTTGGGCTGATGCTAATAACCGACGATCAGCAATATTCCGTCTTGATCGCAAGTGCGATCAGGCGGCAGTTCGATGCGATCAGGCGCTGAAACGATGTAGATCAGTGGTAATCAGGCTTGATCAGGCTTGTGCTGATGCTAATAGCCGTAGTTCAGTGGTATTCGGTCTTGATCGCAGATGCGATCAGGTGTCTTGATCGCAAGTGCGATCAGGTACTGAAAGGAAGGCAGTCGGTCGTGATCAGGCGCGATCAGGCTTTGGCTGACGTTAATAACCGTCGATCAACAATATTCTGTCTTGATCGCAGATGCGATCAGGTGTCTTGATCGCAAGTGCGATCAGGTACTGAAAGGCTCTATCAGGGGCTAAAAGCTGCTGCCCAGTCGTAATATACCTTGATCAGACTTGATCAAGCACCGGAAGTAGTTCAAGTAGCAGTTGGCGCGATTTGCGATCAGCGATCACGATCACGATTCGCAAAAAGTGTCGATCAGGTGTTGATCGGTAGGGTGGGTACTTGACCAGGCAGCGGAAGTCTTCACTGCCTGATCGCGGAGACTCTAAGCCGTCAAACAGCTAAGGAACGCCGAAATCAATGTGCTCCTAGCCTAGACTATATGAGGAAAAGGTATTTATATTAAAAGCCACCTAGAGTTCCCATGGGGCGCTTAAAGCAGCCGAACTCTAGGGGCCAAACGTTAATTTCACGGGGAAGAGGTGAGAGCACTGCTCGATAACGTTCCCAAAACCAAAAACCTTTAAACGAAGAACCGCAGACACTGCGGGCGGAGTTGCGGGGTGAGTTCTCACACTCTACGCCAACCGGTGGGCCAAAAACGCACTTAGTGCTCCCGCCCGGGACGTAGAGGTTTCAATAAGGTGGGGGCGCAAAGGTGCCTTCCCAAAAAACGATCAGCGCAATCGTACGCAAAAGGAGAAATATATTAGCAATTAAACCCTTAGATCTACCCTGTTACTACTTTCAACCAATCCGCATCGTCCATTCGGAACGCCTTCTGTCCATCAGTCGACCTGATTTTTCCGCTTGTTTCTTGTTTGTTCGCTGGTGTTCGCCGCGTACCTGTAAGTAATCCGCACATTTTCGGTGTCCCTTCTATATCATGTCTATGTACACCACGGTGGTACGTACTACTGTACCCACCGTGGTACACATGGAGGTACCTAATTATGTACTACTGTATCCACTATCTGCGTCCACTATCAGGCCCCTAATTTAGGTCCTAATATTTGTCATAATATTAGGCCCCCCTATGGGCCTAATAAAATGTCCAACATTAGGCCCTATTTTTGCCTAATTAAAAAGTCCGCTTTACGACAACCGCCCCTGAGTCTCGTCCCAGCCGTACAGCGGTTGAGGAGAGGGTCGATCATGCCGTTGATTCTGGGAATCATACTTCCGTTGGAGAATTTGTCGTTGCACATCTATCAGGTCACCATACAACTGTCAATCATCACCCATCATCTGCCCCTTCTCCCATCAATCAAGTCAAATTCCATCAGGCGGTTACCGTTGGGGCTGTCCACTGATCTAACACTCGACTGTGGCCAACCGTGACAACTGCGATCAGGCTGTCTCGATCAGGCATTCACATTCTGCTATGCTATCTTCAACGTACAGCTTGTCACCCCACATCACCAACTTTCCTGCCTTGGATAAGGCCGCAGCTGATCAGGCGATCGCCGCGATCAAGCAGGCTTGCGATCTGCAAGAGGCTCTCCGTGCCAGCAACGAGCAGGTCGCCTTGTTGTCTGGCTCACTCGCCATGAGTGAAGACACGGTTGCGATGCTTCGTCGGCTGCTCACTCGTACCCAACGTGACGCGGCGGACCGGAAGAAGGAAATCGAGGGAAGCCTTAAAAAAACTGGAGCCGCTGCGCGATTTTATCAACGCTGTGTTCAAGAAGCTCGAAACCCAGTTAAAAGACGCCAAAAGCACTATCGCCGATCAAGAGCAGACCATATACGATCAGGGTGTCCAGATCCGGGAGCTGGAGTGTCGCAACGACCGTGAACGTTACCTGCGATCAACGCTTGACGACACAATTGCATACCGAACGAAGGAATTGGGGCAACTCGAGCAGCGTGTATCCACGTTGCAGCACGAGCGCGATCAGGTTACTTCCCGCAATGTGCGCTTGGTCCCTCCTACTAGTGCGTGGTCCGGTCTATCGGACCCGCCACCTCAGAGCCTACAAGAAGCGCTGGTAGATGTCTACGACCTTGAACTTTGGCGGGTTCAATATCGTTCCTGCCCCGAAGATCACCCTGGTCGTAAGATTCCTCGCCTTCGCCATAAGTTCTATGTGTCTGAGTAGTCGGTCGATCACGTTTCTTCAATCAATAAATTCTTTCGATCATGTCATTTCACTGTTGTCCTTTGTCCTTAAATGCATAATATAAATTGGTAGTCCGTCGGCTCATCTGCCGTATCCAATCACCATACCTCGCAACATCCATCGTAATCATACCACTTCAAGTCATTCATTGTACCTCCATTAATCGTGAGGTTCATCAACCATTTTGCGATCAGAGATTTTTCGATCGTGATTCCTGATCGGTACGTCGATCGCGCGCTAGTTGGACTCTTCATCCACTTGCATGACGTCGAAACGATGTCTGTTCAACATCTTACTTTCGAAATCCTTGATCAGGGCATCACAATTCAAATCTGCCTCGTCTACCCACGACGGCTCGGAATACCCTTTCCAGTAGACTTCATATTCTCGTAACGTCCTTCCATATCTAGTCTTTCGACCCGATCGCACATCGGTAATATGATCAACTTCAAATTCATCTGGATCTAGCGTCCTTTCCCAGCTATCTTCAGGTAGCAAAGCTTCGTCGAAATCGAAACGATCTTCTATTCCAGCTGCTAGCACAGTAGTGGGACGATCAGGAAATTACTTGACTAATTTCAACTTGGACAGGTGTACCACTGGGAACATACGAAAATCGGTGCCGGCGGTGACCAATCTCGCTGCATGATCGCCGATCACCTCCTCAACTCGGAAGGGTCCATGCCACATATGCGCCAGTTTCTTCGCGAACCCTTCTTTCACCCGATCAAGGTACAACCAGACCCTTGAGCCAGCCTCGATCTTGTGCGGCGTCACCTGATCGTTGTGTTTCTCAGCCCGATAAACCATCGCTTGGTGCAATCGAGTGCTCACTTGATCACGGGCGTATCGGTAGTCTTTCTGCAACTTATATCTCCACCGACGAGCGTCTCGATCTTTATGTCGAATCCCGCCCAGTTGTAACGTTGATTCCAACGACGATCGCGGGTCCCACTCATACGCTAAATAGAATGGGGTTTCCCCGCGGATGCGATCAGGGGTTGAGTTTAGTGCGAATACCAGGCGTTCTGCATACAAACTCCAATCCTTTTGTCCGATAACCGACACATACATCTTGATCGCTCGCGTAATCGTCTGCATCGTCCTTTCCGCCTTGCCGTTCACCTGTGGTCGATATGCCATAGTGGCACTCTGACGTTGTCCCACGATTTTGTTGAACGCGCGAAATACTTCCGACATAAAACCAGGTTCTCGATCATGCCTGATCACCTCACTAGCCCCAAACCGTCGGAACACGCATTCTTCATAATTTTCGGCGATTGCTTGCGCGGTACGGGACGATCCAGCTTTCGCGATCACCATACCCGTGAACAAATCTGTCCAAATCAGCAGTTCCGTATGTCCATCCGTTGATCGAGGCAATGACGGTATGTGATCCATGGCAATCACTTGGAACGGGTACGTGGCCTCGATATTCCCCGGCGACATGCCCTTGATCGTAGGCTGGCCCTTCCCCGTTTCGTAATCCACACATTGTCCAACAAATCTTTGCACGCTGCGGATAGACCCCGCCAATGGAAGTACCGTCTGATCCGTTGATAGGTGCGGCCTATACCCTGGTGGCCTCCTTTCAAACTCACGTAATAGTGGTGGAGGACATCTGCGTGCAAGGTCTCGGGTAGTACCAGCTTAATTGACGATCGGCGATCATCTTGATCATCCTGATCATCCCCGGTTTTCCTTTTAGCCGCATTTCCACAGTAAATCAGTAATCCTTGTTTGTCAACATCATAGTTGTCAGCAATTTTCGCACACTCCTTCACCTCGTCTGCGCTCAATTGGATAACGTCACCGTAAAGATAACACCGCAAATCGTGGATCCATTTCTCTTCATCCTGTGCCTTTTTCACCCGTTCCACTCTTATTCCGGCTACTGGTACATCGGTCCATGTTGACGGTCGTGGTTGCCGGTGGTTACGTGATCGGGTCGTCACTAGCACTTGCGGGGCGGATGGATCTTCGTTCCATGTGATTACTTTGGGTAGACGGTTGAGATCAACTAATCCTTCCAGCTGTTTCTCATCTTCGATCTCAAATCTTGTTCCACCCGTGCATAGCCATGGTGGTAATGTGATCTGCACTCCTATTCCACTCTCTCTTGACATGTACCAAATCATGATCACTCCACTCGCGTAGGAGGTTAAATGCACGCTGTTGTAGCACTTGCAATCGCGGAGCTTTGCATTCCATTTCTCCTCGCATTTGCCGGATCACTAAATTAGAGTCCCCACACACGATCACCCTTCCCTTGGGATATCGTTCCAACAAGTCTAGACTTAAAAGCAACCCGTGGTATTCTGCTTCATTCACCGTGATATCCGGTGCATGATCGGCGATCGCGATCATAATCTTCCATTCCGGTAACTTCCACACAATGGCACCAAATGCACCCACACGTCGCTTGACACTTGCCGATCCATCAAAACTGATCACGTAAAGTTCTTCACCTTTTTTAACCGTGGGAGGTGGTACTTCGATCATCTGCCGCGGTTGCTTTTTCGGTGCGATCGCGACCAACGCTTCATCAATTTCGGTGCGAGGGGTGATGCTTGCGGCTAACGCCCCTAGCACCTCCTCTTCTCCATGCACACATTTCTTGATCTCGAGGTCCCACTGTGATAGGATCGCAGCCCATCTACCTAATCATCCATCCAATCCATTGGATGTTAGTAACCACTTCAATGTAGATAGACGTGATAAAACGGTGATGGTCTTTCCGACCAGCATCGTGAAATAAACATCCAAAATTCGTAAAAGCGCCAGAACTTCCTTTTCGACGTGGCTGTAATTCAGCTCACCGCTTTTCAACGTTCGGCTGGTGAATGCGACGGGATGATACACTTGATCGTATTCTTGTACTAGAGCGGCAGATACTGCCCATTTGCTAGCGTAAACCACGATCACCGGCGTCTTGTCCTGGTCAAAGTGTCGCAGGGTTGGAGCTGATGCAATCTTCGCCTTCAGCATGCTGAATGCCACTTTTGCTCTAATTAGTCGATCATCCTCGTGATTTGATTCCGCCTCACTATGTGATCGTTTCTTCAACTCTTGATAATCTATCTCCCTCAATTCGTAAAGCACGGCGGCATAAATTGCGAAATCTTCAATAAATCGACGATAGTAATTTAGGCTTCCCAAGAACGATTGCATAGCACGTAAGGTGCCAGGGAAATGCAAATTGATCAGATCGTCCAGGTTCTTTGGATTTGTTTCTAACCCGCGGCAAGAGACGTGATGTCCTAAATAGGGCACTTCGCTTCGCCCCCAGTACGATTTAGCCACGCTGATCGACAAATTCCATTGATCGCACTTTTCCAGAAAGTGCCGCACCTTATCGCATAGGGTGGACCAAGTAGGTGCAGGGATTAATATATCATCGATATATGATCGCCGTTGCAGCACAGACGGGCCCGGCGCTTGGTCGGGTTCTCCTGCTGTAAATACATCAGCTGATTCATCCGCACCGTCTTTGACCCTAAGATATCTATATAGTGCTTTGTCGATCAACCGCTGATAAATTTGCGGAGAATTCTTGAGGCCAAAGGGCATCCTATTCTACTCAAACAATCCAAATGGAGTGACAAAAGCCGAAATTTGACGTGCCCAATCGGTCATAGACACGACCCAGAAACCACTCGCCATATCCAAAGAGCAAAACCACAACGCTTTATCCAAATCTTCGAGTAGATCGGTGATCAGGGGCATTGGGTACACCATCAAACGCGTGAGTTGATTCACCGCGCGATAATCGATGCATAGACGTATATCGACCCCATTCTTTTTCACGATGATCACTATAGGCGATGCCCAGGGTGACGTTGACGGCTGAATGATCTTAGCTGCTAGCAACCCCTTGATCAGGGCCGACAACTTCTCGCAAAATTGTGGGGACACTTCCGGCACTTTTGGGTGATCGGGCGCGCATTACCCACATCGATATCACAAACAACTCCTCGTGCAGCGGGGGGTAGCGCGTTTCCCTTCCCGATCAACAAATGTTTTTTCGCCCAAATTATTTCGCGAAATTGATCTATCTCCTCCACTGTGTTGACTGTGGGATCTCCGACTAGCAAATCATCTTTGGTTACTTCTTCGGTGCTTGCAGACACTTCAGGTAACGTAGCAAATTGCTTCTCCAATTCTTCCACATACAAATCTCCACCTTTGTGATAACAAACCTGATCGTCAATAGGTGTCACGTCGAATTCGCTGAGACAGGGTGATTACACGCATCTTGAGTAGGTGTATCGCTTGAAACAGGCTGTTCAACTCCATGATTGAGGGTCGGACTTTTCACTTCCTGCCCCTGATCGTACCGCTCTTGCACCCCTTGCAACTTTTGCGCCCCTTCGGTTACCAACGCTACAGATGCGACGATCGTGTCCGTGGGACGTACTAAGATACTTCGAGGAGTTGGATACTCCTTCTTCTCGACTAATGGACCCTGATCGACACTTTCTTGATCTTCAGATACCAAATCGGTGGAGGCTTGATATGCCAGATTTTGCCACTCTTTGTAACGGTTGGACCCGATCGAAACAAATCCGGGGCGGCGGGGCACATCATCTTTGTTCATCCAAATACCTAAAATAGTATCTTCTTGAACAATGATGGGGTGATCGACGATGTTCGTAACACGTAAATACCTCAAATTGCCCGCGCCCCTAGTGATAGTGGGGACCCAATCTCTTCCACGAGTAATCCACAACTTGCGAGATCGCTGATAGTAAATTCGTACTTCGGCTGATCGACCTACTGGGATCTGTTCATACTGATCGAACTTCATATAATTACCGCTCGACCTGCCTGTCGACGTCCCTCCAGTGGGATGATCACTTCGTCAGGTAAACTTAGTGCGCCATGAGCGATATCTAATCGAACGCCAGCTGGTATCATGAAATCCATACCCAATATGGCATCTTGACCAACAAGTTTGCCCACCCATGCCTGGAAATAATAAACCAATGAGCCCGCTAGCGTGATCTTGATTTTTGCACGTCCTTCTGTTTGGTATGCACTTTCTCCAATGCCGACACATTCTTGTGTTTTACTCGTGTCAATCCAACAACCCACCTTACGAGCAAAGGTTGAGTCGATGATCGACACTTCGGCACCAGAACCAAATAATATCATAGATCGCTCGTTATTGATTTTTCCACTCGCCTTGGATTTCTTGAACCATTTCTTTGTCGAGTGATATTTCCAATATCCACGTGATTCGCCTGGAAGTAATTCGACTTCCATGATCACAGGTGATCGAGAAAACTCATCAATATGTAAATTAGCCAAACGTGGTAAATCAATCTGACCGCGTTTTTCCTTATCTCTTGTTGCTGCTCGATCAGCCCTCTTCTTATCCACAAATGCAAAAATACACAAACTAGAACGCTCGTCTCGTACCAGATTCCAACCTGGCGAGCGTCCTAGTTTAACAAATCTTCGGCTTCCTTGGGCAACAGTCCTGCATGCTTGGTAGGGTTGTACCACTGGCGGATGCGGTTGTAAAATTCTTCCATAGGGCACTTCCCCGAATCGTGAATCTCGCCGCATGCTCGGCAGACGTACAGGCATTGATCGGTGGGGTGTCCTTTCTTGCCACACTTCAGGCATGTCAGGCGCTTCCAGTAACGTAAGTTGTCGAGTCTGATCGATCCACAATGACTGCACTTCTTTATCGCCCCTTGATCGACTGCGTTGGAGTCGCTTCGTTTTCCTGATCGTGACTCGAGAGGCTGATCGTGTGCCCCTGGTTGATCGCGCATAGTAGCAATCATATAGCGGCGCTGATCGCCATCACTTCCACTATCATCAGCACTTGATTCTTCGCTCCCCGACGTTACCTTGATCGAACGTACGCCCCTAGGCTTTCGCGTCGCGGCCGGTGCTCGATCGTCGCCGGATTTTGGGCGCAATCTGCTGGTGCCTACAGCCGCTGTTGGCTGATACCACTTGTTGCGTGCGTATGCCCGCAACGTTTCTTCCAAGTCCGAAGCACGATCCAAGCGTAGGAGAGCCAGCTGATCGGCGAGTTCGCGATTGGCCAGAGTGTCCAGAAAATGTTGAACATGTTCGCGCAGACTTTCGGGCGGTCCATCTCTGATCGGTAATTAGCTCGCAGTCCCGCCACATTCAGTCGGTGCAAATATTCGATGGGACTTTCGTCTGATCGCTGCTTCATATAATAATACTGGCAGGATACCGATTGACCATTTCCACAGTATTGTACTTCGAATTCGTCCACGAGACTTTTCCAACTTAATCGGGTGGTTCTACTCAACTGTCGATGCCAGTTGCGAACTGGTCCCTTCAGTAAATCGCCCAGGATTAGACACTTTTCAGGATCAGAGGCTTGATCGCGCATAAATGCTGACTTGAGACGACTGATCCAGTTCCTCGCTTGATCCTCATCCCCTTCTTTTCCCGAAAATTCTTTCAAATCGCTGATCGCAGACATCCGAATTCTGGCAATTGGCTGCTGATCAGGTGTCCCAGTATACGCGGATGCCACTGTGACTCTCCGTGGCAGTGTGATCGGTTCATCAGGGTCGACGTAGTCAATTTGAGACCGTTGATCGTGAAACGAGTGCAAGGATTCCATATCCACATCTTTTACCGTCGTCGACCAATCTGGTTTCGACTGCTGACCACGCAACGAGTGTACGGACTCCATATCGACATCCTTGATCGACGCAGCTCTTCCTTGATTTGGCTGGTGTATTTTGGCGCCAACGGCTCCAGGTGCCCACTTACTGCTCTCTTCAGCTAGAAACTTCTTCATGGCTTTGTAAAAAACATCTGCCACTGTGGCCCTTGATCGTTTTCTGTCTTGATCGACTGAAGTTCCGTCTTGACAACCGGCAAATTGGAGTTGTCCTTTTGGCAAACATCCATTCTGGTTATCTTGGGCTCCATACTCCCAGCGCTACTTGACTCAGTTCCCTGATCCTCAACCTCTGAAGGGGCAGATTCGTAGCACGATGACCCCGAATGTCCCGCTACGTTGATTGACGGACTTGCCTCAATCTTCAACGGGGATTGTGGTGGTGAACTGGGGAAATCTTTATCGTCTGCTTCGCCCACGATGGGTATCAACAGGGAATACAACAGCTGGGTGGCCTCTGCCAGATCTTTGGAGTCCTGATCGAATACTTCCTCGGAATCGTAGGCGCCTGTTATCAGACCAGCCTGCTTGATCAGGCGTATTAGCCTTAGCACAATCGTTAGCTTATCTTTTCCCTTCGTGATTGGCTGGTTGACAGGTATACTCAGCTGCCCGCTGATCGTGACCCCGAGCAGGCTCATGATCGAGTTCGTCATCAGGTAATCTTCCAGGTTCTCTCGGTAAATCTTTTGGTAAAACGTCTTTACCAGATCGGCTTCCGTTGGCGGCGTACTTGATCGGCTTTCGTCGCTCTCCGACCCAGGCGATTTGATCAACATCTTCGGTTGGTCGGTCTTGTAATACTTCTCCATCGGATCCCAATCTGGATCATCATATACACGTATTTTTGGCGGATCATAACTTGCGTTATGATCCGCATGGGCTCCCGAAGGAGCCTCGGGAGGTGGTTGAGGCTTCTCCTCCTTTACTTCATCTGGATTCCTCCCCAGGTCCTGATGATCGGCATTTCCTTTCTTCTTCAGGCATGACGACGGCGAACTGCCTTCCGTCGTCACAACCACCTCCTCCTTCTCCACCTTGATTTTCACCTCTGCTTCAGCTTCCGTTTTCACTTTTACATCCGCGCTATCTTGCGTAGAATCGCGGTGATATCCCGCGTCGCCAAAGGATCCGGGCACGCGCACCATTGTGGTGGAGCGGCTGATCGAAGTTTTTGAGACTTGATCAGGCGGTACCACGGCGCCCAGACTGCCGACTAACGAAGGGGGTCCTCCGGATGTCTTCGACTGCTTGTGTTCTTGCTCACCTTGTGTAACCGACGGCTTAGGCGTGGGTCGCTATCCAGGTGGCGGGGACAGCGCACAGCGAATTCTTGGTGCAAGATTGAGTTAACTAACTTGTGACGATACAACCGATGCGATCAGGCGTGATCACGTGCGATCAGGTGCTTAAACCACGTCAATTAGCCGCTATCAGGCTAGATCAATTTTGGGCTGATGCTAATAACCGACGATCAGCAATATTCCGTCTTGATCGCAAGTGCGATCAGGCGGCAGTTCGATGCGATCAGGCGCTGAAACGATGTAGATCAGTGGTAATCAGGCTTGATCAGGCTTGTGCTGATGCTAATAGCCGTAGTTCAGTGGTATTCGGTCTTGATCGCAGATGCGATCAGGTGTCTTGATCGCAAGTGCGATCAGGTACTGAAAGGAAGGCAGTCGGTCGTGATCAGGCGCGATCAGGCTTTGGCTGACGTTAATAACCGTCGATCAACAATATTCTGTCTTGATCGCAGATGCGATCAGGTGTCTTGATCGCAAGTGCGATCAGGTACTGAAAGGCTCGATCAGGGGCTAAAAGCTGCTGCCCAGTCGTAATATACCTTGATCAGACTTGATCAAGCACCGGAAGTAGTTCAAGTAGCAGTTGGCGCGATTTGCGATCAGCGATCACGATCACGATTCGCAAAAAGTGTCGATCAGGTGTTGATCGGTAGGGTGGGTACTTGACCAGGCAGCGGAAGTCTTCACTGCCTGATCGCGGAGCCTCTAAGCCGTCAAACAGCTAAGGGACGCCCAAATCAATGCGCTCCTATCCTAGACTATATGAGGAAAAGGTATTTATATTAAAAGCCACCTAGAGTTCCCATGGGGCGCTTAAAGCAGCCGAACTCTAGGGGCCAAACGTTAATTTCACGGGGAAGAGGTGAGAGCACTGCTCGATAACGTTCCCAAAACCAAAAACCTTTAAACGAAGAACCGCAGACACTGCGGGCGGAGTTGCGGGGTGAGTTCTCACACTCTACGCCAACCGGTGGGCCAAAAACGCACTTAGTGCTCCCGCCCGGGACGTAGAGGTTTCAATAAGGTGGGGGCGCAAAGGTGCCTTCCCAAAAAACGATCAGCGCAATCGTACGCAAAAGGAGAAATATATTAGCAATTAAACCCTTAGATCTACCCTGTTACTACTTTCAACCAATCCGCATCGTCCATTCGGAACGCCTTCTGTCCATCAGTCGACCTGATTTTTCCGCTTGTTCCCTTTAGCTGGTTTGAAAGAACGATCAGCCACATTGGGACTGAGACACGGCCCAAACTTTTTTAAAGGCAGCAGTGAGGAATTTTGGACAATGAGCGAAAGCTTGATCCAGCAATACCGACCTTGTTTGTTCGCTGGTGTTCGCCGCGTACCTGTAAGTAATCAGCACATGTTCCGTGTCCCTTCTATATCCTGTCTATGTACACCACGGTGGTACGTACTACTGTACCCACCGTGGTACACATGGCGGTACCTAATTATGTACTACTGTATCCACTATCTGCGTCCACTATCAGGCCCCTAATTTAGGTCCTAATATTTGTCATAATATTAGGCCCCCTATGGGCCTAATAAAATGTCCAACATTAGGCCCTATTTTAGCCTAATTAAAAAGTCCGCTTTACGACACTTTTCCTTTGGTCATGTTTCCGCAGTAGATCAACAACCCTTGGTCGTCGACGTCATAACAATCGGCGATTTTCGCGCACTCTTTCACCTAGTCTGCGCTCAGCTGTGACACGTTACCATTCAAGTAACATCGCAAATCACAGATCCACTTTTCTTCGTCTTGCGCCTTTTTAACTCGTTCCGCCCGTATCCCCTTTATGGATACCTCGGGCCATGTTGACGATTGCGTTTGACGAATGTTACGTGATCGCGTCGTCACCAGCACTTGTGCGGCAGTGGGATCTTCCTTCCAAGTAATCACCTCCGGCAATCTGTTAAGATCGGCCAATTCTTCCAGCTGTTTCCCATCATTGATCTCACATCATGCCCCATCCCACATGGCAGTGGTGGTGATGTGATCGGCAATCTTATTCCACTCTCGTTTAACATGCAACAGGTCATGGTCAGGCCATTAGCGAAGGGTTTTCAACGCGCGCTGTTGCAATAATTGCAACCGCGGAGCTTTACACTCTATTTCGCCACGCATTTTCTGATCACCAAATTCGAATCTCCACACACGATTATCCTTCTTTTGGGATATTGCAATAGTAGATCCAAACTTAGCAGCAGTCCCTGGTACTCGGCTTCATTCACCGTGATGTTGGGTGCATGGTCCGCAACCGCGATCATGATCTTCCACTCCGGCAGCTTCCACACGATAGCCCCGAATGCACCAACGCATCGCTTAACACTAGCAGACCCGTCGAAGATGATCACGTACAGCTCTTCGCCTTTCTTGAACGTGGGAGGTGGTACTTCAATCGTCTGTCGAGGCTCCTTTTTTGGTGCGATTGCGATCAGGGCCTCATCAATTTCAGTGAGAGGAGTGCACACTTCTCCAACAGGTTTCGCACCCTGTCACACAGGTTGTCCATGTATGGTCCGGGATCAAAATGTCATCAATATAGGATCGTCGCTGCAACACAGACGGGCCTCGGGCTTGGTCGGGCTCTCCCCTAGTAAATACATCAGCCGTTTCGTCAGCACCGTCCTTAACCTTGAGATACCCATATAATGCATTATCAATCAGCCGCTGGTAGATTTGCGGAGCATTCTTGAGGCCAAAAGGCATCCTATTCCACTCAAACAATCCAAACGGAGTGACAAACGCCGAAATCTGACGTGCTCGATCGGTCATAGACACGACCCAAAAACCGCTCGCCATATCCAAAGAGCAAAACCACAACGCTTTATCCAAATCTTCGAGTAGATACGAGATCAGGGGCATTGGGTATACCATCAGACGGGTAAGTTGATTCACCGCGCGATAGTCGACACATAAGTGAATATCAACCCCATTCTTTTTCACGATGATCACTATAGGCGATGCCCAGGGTGACGTCGACGGCTGAATAATCTTAGTAGCCAATAGCTCCTTGATCAAAGCCGATAACTTATCGCGAAATTGCGGCGCCACTTTTCGACACTTTTGGGCAATCGGGTGCGCATAGCCTACATCGGTATCGCAAACCACTCCATGTGCAGCAGGAGGTAGTGCGTTCCCTTTTCCGATCAGCTGATGTTTCTTCGCCTAAATTATATCGCGAAGTTTGTCAATCTCTTCTGCTGTGTTGATCAGCGGGTCGCCAACTTGCAAATCATCCTTGGTCACTTCTTCGGTGCTTGCGGATACTTCGGGCAGCGTGGAAAGTTGTTTCTCCAGCTCTTCCACGGACAAATCTCCGCCTTCATGGTAGCATACTTGGTCATCGGTAGGAAAAACACCGAATTCACCGGTATCGGTTGAGACGGTATGTTCAGGCATATCCTGATCAGGACCATCTCTTGTAACAAGTTGCTCAACTTCATGACCAAGGGTTGGACCTTGCACACTCGGCTCCTGATTGCCCTTTTCTTGCACTTATTGTAACTTATGCGGTCTTCCGGCCACTACTGTCACCGATGCCGTGATCGAGTCCGCAGGTCGTACTAAAATTCCCTGAGGAATAGGGTACTCCTTTTTCTCGACCAAAGGACCCTGGTCGACACTTTCTCGATCGTCATGCACTGAATCGGTAGAAGCTTGATACGCGAGATTCTGCCACTCTTTATAGCTATTAGAGCCCACCGAAATAAACCCAGGGCGACGGGCACATCATCCTTATTCATCCAAATACCTAAAATCATATCGTCATGTAGAACGATAGGATGATTGGCAACACTCGTAATACGCAGATATCGCGAATTACCCACGCCCCTAGTCACAGTGGGGACCCAATCCTTTCCACGGGTAATCCATAACTTCCGAGATCGCTGATCACGAATCCGGACCTCAGCAGATCGACCTACTGCGATCTGTTCGAACTTACCAAGTTTCATATAATTCCCACTCGAGCCATACAGCTGTCGGAGGCCTTCTAATGGGATGATTACTTCATCCGGAAGACTTAGCGCGCCGTGAGCGATGTCCAATCTGACGCCATCTGGGACATAAAATCCATTTCTAATATAGCATCTTGGCCAACAAGTTTGCCCACCCATGCATGGAAATAATAAACCAACGATCCCGCTAATCTAATCTTGATTTTCGTGCGCCCCTCTGTGAGGTATGCACTTTCTCCAATACCGACACATTCTTGTATTTGACTCGTGTCGATCTGACGACCTACCTTACGAGAAAAGGTTGAGTCGACGATCGACACTTCGGCACCAGAATCGAATAGTAGCGTGGCACGTTTGTTATTAATTATACCGCTCGCCTTGGTTTGTTTAAACCATTTCTTAGGCGAGTGGTACTTCCAATATACACTGATTCACCCGGAAGTAGATCAATTTCCATGATCACCGGGGACCGAGAAAACTCATCAATACGGGAATTGGCCAAACGTGGTAAATCAGGCTGATCACATTTTTCATCATCCTTTCCTCCTGCTTTATCATCCTTCTTCTTATCCACATATGCAAAAACACACAAACTAGAACGCTCGTCTCGTACCAGATTCCAACCTGGCGAACGTCCTAGTTTAACATGTCTTCAGCTTCCTTGGGCAACATTCCGGCATGCTTGGTAGGGTTGTACCACTGTCGAATGCGATTGTAGAATTCCTCCATGGGGCACTTGCCAACGTCATGAATTTCGCCGCACGCACGGCAGACGTACAAACAGTGATCCGTCGGGTGTCCCATCTTGCCACACTTCAGACAGGTCAGGCGTTTCCAAAAAGTAAATTGTCATGCTTAATTGATCCGCAATGGCTGCATTTCTTCATCGCCCCTTGGTCATCCGTACTTGATTCGCCTTGTTTACCGGATCGAGTCTCACTAGGTAGACCGTGCGTTACTGGTTGATCGCGCATAGCAGCAATCATGTAACGACGCTGGTCACCGTCACTTCCACTGTCATCGGAGCTTAACTCTTCGCTTCCAGACATCACTTTAATCGTGCGCACTGCTTTAGGCTTCCGCGCTGGGGCAGGTGACCGATCATCACTGAATTTCTGACGTAATCGGTTGTTGTCTACCGTCGCCATTGGCTGGTACCACTTATTGTGCGCATAAGCTCGCAACGTTTCTTCCAGATCCGGCGGTATCCAGCCGCAGAAGTGCCAGTTGATCGGCGAGCTCGCGATTGGTCAACGTGTCCAGAAAATGTTGCACATGTTCGCGTAAAATCGTAGGCGATCCATCCTTGATTGGCAACTTGGACCGCAATCCCGCCACATTCAGCCGGTGCAGATACTCAATGGGAGTTTCATCTGATCGCTGTTTCGTGTAATAATACTGGCGGGACGCCGATTGGCCACTTCCACAGTATTGAACTTCAAACTCATCCACGAGACTTTTCCAACTTGATCGGGTAGCTCTACTCAGCTGGCGATGCCAATTGCGTGCTGGCCCTTTTAGTAAATCACCCACAATTAAGCACTTTTCTGTGTCGGAGGCTTGGTCACGCATAAATGCCGACTTCAAAAGACTAAAAAAATCCAATTCCGCGCTTGATCTTCATCCACTTCCTTCCCTGAAAATTCTTTAAGATCACTGATCGCCGACATCCGAATCCTGGGAATCGGCTGTTGGTCAGGCATTCCAGGGTACGCTTTCGCAAGCGTGGCTTTTCGGGGCAGAGTGATTGGCTCGTCTGGGTCAATGTAATCACGCTGGGATTGTTGATCATGGAGCGAATATACAGATTCCATGTCAACATCTTTAACCGTGGCCAATCTTCTTGACCTTGACTGGCAATCACGGAGCGAATGCACTGATTACATATCCACGTCCTTCACCGTCGTAACACTTCCTGGCTTGGGTTGGGGACTTTTTGTGCGAACAACTGCAGGTGTCGACTTGCCTCTTTCTTCCGCCAAAAACTGTTTCATGGCCTTGTCGAAAACTGTTTGCAGCTGTGGTCCCTGCGATGATCGATCATCGTATGCCTTGACTGATTGCGGTTCCCTCTTGATAACTGAAAACTTGGGTTCATCCTTCTGGCAAACTGTCATCCTGGTGATCTTTGGGCTCCATACTTCCAGCACTACTCGACTCCGCTTCAGGTTCATCGCCTTCAGAAGGGGCAGATTCGTAACACGATGATCCCGTGTGTTCTGCCACGTTAATCGACGGGACCGCTTTAATCGTCAGCATAGTACGAGGTGGCTCCACCCTAGCGTATTGACCCACTATAGGTACCAACAGTCCAAACAGCTGCTCGGTAGTGGTCGCGACGTCTTCAGGGCCGAGATCGAACACTTCTTCGGCATCGTAAGCGCCTTTGGTCAGACCAGCTTGCTTAATCAGGCGTGTCAGACCTAACACCAACTGTAGCTTGTCCTTCTCGTCTGTTATTGGTCGACTGACCGGCTCGTTCAGTTTTCCACTGATCGTGACCCCGAGTAGGTTCATAATTGAATTCATCAATAAGAAATTCTTCAGCTCCTTCATATAAAACATACTTTCCAAATAGGATTCCGATGGTGGCATACTTGGTCGACTTTCATCACTTTCCGAACCCGGCGCCTTCAGCAACGCCTTCGGTAGGTCTGGGTCGTAGTATTTCACCAACGGCTTCCAATCCAGATCATCATATGCATATGTAATTGGCGGATCATAACTTGCGTTATGATCCGCAAGGGCTCCCGAAGGATCCTTGGGAGGTGGTTGAGGTTTCTTCTACTCCTTTATCTCATCAGGATACCTCCCGATGTCCTGATAATCAGCATTTCCTTTCTTCTTCAGACATGACGACGGCGAACTGCCTTCCATCGTCACCACCACCTCCTACTTTTCCACCTTTATCTTCACTTCTGCTTCCATTTTTACGTCCACATCAGCGCCATCTTGCGTAGAATCGCGCTGATATCTCGCGTCGCCCAAAGATCCGGGCACGCGCACCATTGTGGTGGAGCGGCTGATCAAAGCTTTTGAGGCTTGATCAGGCGGTACCACGGCGCCCGGACTGCCGACTGACGAAGGGGGTCCTCCGGTTGTCCTTGACTGCTTGTATTTCTGCTCACCTTGTGTACCCGACGGCTTAGGCGTGGGTCGCTATCCAGGTGGCGGGGATGGCACACTACAATTCCTTGTGGCAAGACTGAGTTGACTTGTGATGAGTCGACTGATGCGATCAGGCAGTGATCAGGTGCAATCAAGCTTGAACCACGTGCGATCAGGTGTGATCAACAGTGATCAGGCTTGTGCAGGCACTAAGAGTCGTCGATCAGCGGTGATCAGACTCGATCAGGCGCGATCAGGTGCTAAAAGTCGCTGATCAGCTAGTTGTCGCGAGTTGTGAGCTGCTGAGTGCGGGTCGCGAGTCGCAGTGTGTCTATCAGGTGTTGATCGGCGAAGGGGTACTCGATCAGGCAGCGGAAATCTTCACTGCCCAATCACAGAGCCTCCTTAAGCTTAATTCGTCTATAGAATATCCAAAAATACCTTGTATTCTGGACTTAAGCCTTAGAGGGACGGTCGATCAGCGCGTTCGACGGGATGATCGACGATTACCACTAAAAATCCGCCTAGTGTTCCCGTGGGGCGCTTAAAGCAGCCGAACACTAGGGGCCAAAACGTGGACCAATAGGGGAAGAGGTGAGAGCGCACTGCTCGATCACGTTCCCGCGACCAAAAACCTTTAGAAGAAGAACCGCTGACACAGCGGGCGGAGTTACAGGTGAGTTCTCACGCTCTACGCCTACCGGTGGGCCAAAAATGCACTAAGTGCTTTCGCCCGGGACGTAGATGTATTTGGTAGAAGAAGGGAGGCCCTAAGTTGCCATCCTTGTAAACGATCGGCGCGATCGTACGCAGAAGGAGAACTTTATTATTGCTTATATCCTAATATCTACCAAAAACGTAATATCAACCAATCAGAACTACCCATTGCTACGCACTTTGTCGACCATTCACCCGCTTACCTTCGGGTTACCGTCAGGTAACCTTGCCAGTTGTCGCATCGTCTGAGACGTCCTATCCACGCCTCGTCCCTGTCCGCCACCGTTGTGTCAACAGTTGTACCGTCTGGGTACCACTGTGGTACCGGCTGTGGTGCCCACTATCGTACCACCTTTTGTACCGACTATGGTACCGACAAAATTTGTGGTACCCTCTACCACAGCTACGCCTATAGGTGCCTATAACTATGCCCCTAATTACGTACCAATTTTGCGGTACGCTTTACCACACAAGCAGAAAAGTCTCGAGCTTACTGAGCGCAGCCTGAACAACAATGGTAGCATCAACAAGGAGCTCTTAGTGATGACGGCAGCAAGAAGTTACTCGCGTGATACGTGCGGCTTTGACGACTAAGACTATGACATCTCGATGGAAGCTGCTCACGCATATGCTCTCATCCCAGCATGTGGCAGCGAACTGCCGCTTCAACCGATTTGATGGCATCTTCCCAACGACAGCGAATTTTTTTCAATAGTCATTCTATGCTTTGATGAAGTACCATAGCCAGCGACGAATGTTATCCGGAAACAACTGTAAATCCTTGTTCGAGTCCGAAAACGACACGGATTGTTTCTTGTGAAGGTTAATTTTTTGTGGAGCACGCCACCGCTGCTACATGTATGGTGGGGAATCGACTTTGGTTGTAGTGCTCCTAGTCTAGGCTCGTTTTGCGTGTCTTCGCTGGAAAGCGGTGTGTCCTTTAAAGGACAGTCGCAGTAAAGTATCGGAAGAAACCACTAACGTGATTTCGTCGTACCACCCAGATTGCACATATATTACGCGTGAAAACTGAATCATGACAGCAAGATTACTTTTAGATTAATTTGTGGGCGTTGTAATTGCCACTTTACATGTAAAAGCATTTGTACATATCAGTAGAAAAAAAACAATTTAATAGGATATTATCTAAGTTAGGGATACAAATATTGGCTAAAACTTAAAGTTGTGTATTTCTCTGCTTTCCAATTGTATCGTTAATACGAAAGCTCGCGTGGTTCTCGATTGTAAATAACAGACTGAATAGGTGCGCCAACATTGAGGTGCCCCGATAGCTTAACAATAAGTACATTCATAGAGCTATTATAAGCAACTAGACAAAATATAGTCAGTCGCACCAGAAGCCCATTGACAAATCAATACAGGATAAGAAATGGATAGTACGAGTGGTTCTCATATGGGGCGCCTTTGGAATTTGGTCTAGCGGCTGTAAATTTGCTCTGTCTAATATTAGGACAATGTGATAGACACGAGGATTGATTGTATAGAATGGCATGTCCGCAGCGAGATTTTCTTGGCAGTCTCTCTTCTTGTCGGTGGATTTCCTTATCAGAAAAGTGATAAGAGAACGGCCGAACGTGAATTTGGTTATGATTATTCGGCAACGCCCACGGAATTTTGCAGTACAAGTAGGTTGTATATACTACTCCGTTTTTGTTCAATGAATCCAGAATCTGATCCCTATCAATTAAATTGGACCACATGATAACTGGAACAACTAATCTCGAATAATCACGCCATTTCTCAATTTATGCTAAGCTTATAATTCTGGATATTTCTCATGTTTATGATAGTGGGCACGAGTGGCAAGATGATACTTCTTCGTATGGAACGATTGCAGGCGTGCGAGGTGTCAGTGACCGTGTCATCATATTTTCGCAGCCAATGCCTACTCTCGATACTGTTGACGTAACAATCTCGAAGCAGAACAAGAATCGCTTTAGAAATCATACAAGGACCGGTAACGAGAAGTCAGAGCCCAGAAAACAAGATCAAACCAAAGGCAATAAGGATGGTACAATGTCTTTTCAGCATGATGCAAAATTCGCTTCCATAAACATGGCTGACTCTTCCACTATATGGATCACATACGAAAAAAAGTGGAACCGTGACGGATATTCTCATGTAGCGAGTAACGTTTCAACAGGACAGCGCTTTCCTACTTGGCAGCGCGCGCTCGAGTTCAAGGTGTGAATGTGCTGAGCGCTTATCACATCTTGACCCGTTGAAAAGGTTGCGGACAATCAATCCTGCGTCTAGGAATCTGGATGCGTAGCAACGCGCACTGTCGGTGTGCGCCAAGTATTTACCTACACACCACGAATATTTACGATCTCTCAGCCTTACATTTGCCGCTGCTGATTGAAGATGATGTTTGGGTTCCGGATCTTCGGTCTTTGTCGGCTGCGAAGATACTTACTGCGTCGACTCGTCGATCCTGGCGTGTTTCCCAAGCCATTTCGCGACCCCCTTACTATCTAACAGAATCGACTTCACGTTCGTCGATTCGTCAACTGGTTGTGCCATGAGCGACAAGTATTTCTTGGCCATGAAAATCGCCATATCCACCGACAAATTCAAATGCGAGTCGACGAGAAATTGTGTAATCCATGGCGGCAGCTTGGTGCGTTTATCCGCGCGATTGTATCTCGAGTCGGCAAAAATCACGAGGCCATAGTCAGTCTTGCTACGTAGCACTCGCCCCGCGCATTGAGCGGCTTGACGCAAGGCATCAAACGTGAGAAAATCGCCTTCCCGAATTTGGTGCGTATATCGGAGATATTCGAGCCGTGCGCGCAATGTGTTGGAGAGCGTATACTGAAACGGGATCCCAAACAGGAGCACGGCACGGCCATAGTGTCGGTCGAAATCGATTCCTTCCGCGACTTTTCCACGCGCAACCGAAAAGAAGATCGCACCTCGCCCACAGTCACACGCCTTTTTGTAGTTGTCGAGTGCCAGCGTCGTCTCGACAATGTCCTTTGTCTCTATAAAAAGCAGTTTGCTCGAGAGCACGCGCTTCAGGACTCCAAGCGAGTCCCACTGACCAATGATCTTTTCCATATAGAGATACGACGGGAAGAAACAGACCATGCCATCGGGAGTGCACGCCGCCATCTCGAGCAAAAGCGTGCCATAATTACGAACGACCGAGAGATCGTCGCGTAGGTCAAACTTGGTGCTCACGGGCATCTGGTCGCTACCGCGCGTGATCACCAATGGACAAATACTGGAGCGATAGACCGACATGGGCAAGGATTCTCGAATCACGGGGTTGAAATTCAAGAGGCGAGGGTATAAATCGATCGGGGACAGCGTGCCCGAGGTGATAATGACGCTCGCGTACCGTTCAAATACTGGTCGAATCGCTAGTGACGCATCCAAGCACGAAAGTTGCAACACGGGATCGTGCACACCGGATGCGCTATCAAAGGGCTCAATGATGACCATAAACCCTTCCGCATACGTTGCCACGAGCGTTGCAAAGTCGGCCACGTGCGTTAACGAGTTGTATTCCTCCAGGTTGGTCACTTCGAGCGTCCGAAGGAGCGAATTCAGTCGCGTGTAGCAAAACTTCATGGGCTTCACGTCGACGCTAATGGCCTGGTGCAAGTGATGGAGAAACGCTTGGGGCGTTTCCGACTCGACCTGACGCACGCGAATGCGTTGCCGCAAGTATTCAATCAATCGACGCAGGAACGCGACGAAATGCTCGGCGCGTCGAATGTTGCCGGGAATCGCTTCGTCCAAGACATCATCCGGGAGTACTGGATTCGCGAGCATGATATCGTGACTTGTCTCGAGCGCTTCGTGCGTGACTGGATCCGTATACGTTGGTGCCACGACCGCATTGCTTGCTCGCAGTCCCTCCACCAATCGTCGATACTCGGCATCGAGTCGCGCTTTATCGGCCTGCTTGAGTTTCGTCACTTGCGTGGACAGGGCCGTCAAGTTCCTCGACGCGCGATCGAGTGCGCGTCGATCCAGCTCGACGCTCAGGCCTTCAATGCACACATTATCAATATTATGCGCTTCATCAAACACGACAATGCTCTCCTTCTCAAACCCCCTTGACACCAATTGGCTCACTTTCGGATCCAACATGTACTGATAATTATACACCACAACGTCGGCAAAGGTCACGACGTACCGCGTCGTAAAATACGGACACCAGCCGTGCTGGACGCCCACTTGCTTGAGATCGTCGATGGAATAGACCCCCGGGGGGAGAAGCGTGTCGTCGCTTTTCCGGGACGCGTACGTTTCATAGAACGAACAGGTTTCCACGGGCGGCTCCTCGCCGTTGCTAGTTTTAGCGTTGGCCGCTCGGGCCCGAACCCAGGACGCCGTCATGCGTCGGCACTGTCCATCCACGTCTTCGGCGTCTGCGTGCGCCATCACGCGGGGGTGCACACACATGTTCCGTCTCGAGCTGAGACACACGGCCGTCACGTTCGCTTTCTCACCGTAATACTGGATACGATGCGCGACAAGTTTCTTCATCTCCTCGATACACTTGGCCATTTCGGGGACCGTGCGCGTGCAATACACGAGCTTGCCCGCGGTCGGATGCGCCTGTTTGTACGCGAGCACGAGCGAGAGCAAGGACACGGTCTTGCCCGTCCCCGTGGGCATCTCGAGCATACAGTGTCCCTGCGCATCGAGCGCACGCTTCAGTTCGCGCATGTACTGGAGCTGCTCCGAGTACATTCGCTCGTACGGAAAGACCACTTCCAACCCATCGATATCGACCTTCATCCTCCTTGTTCGAGAGATGTGGCGCAGGATGTTCCAGGAGTGAGTTGGTGTAGTACACCTTATTTTAGGAGGTTGGAGCAACAATGGCTACATTATGTTAGTGCGCCCTCGTTAGTAGTTAAGACTATATAGAGGTTATAGCACTCCCACTTGAATCAACTGCTTGAAATAATACTTGCACACATGCATGCAGCCCCCCCATCAAACGTCTCCTTGTCTTGTAGAGGAGATAAACATGGCGACTCCTAGTCCAACGTGGGCGAAAAATGGGCTGGAAACGACATCACGAAGTACGCAATTTGAAAATCTTATCATGGCGTGCCGCTCAGCCTCGTGTTCGCTCATTTCCGTGCCGGTTCGATCGCTAATGCATTAAGCGCGCAGGCACATTGCGAGAAAGATTCGAGTGAGATCACTGTCCTGTCATCGTCGGTAGAATCCGATTCGAGTCGGAATCTCGTCGGACCTATATATGACCTAGTAGGAAACTAATTTAAGATACACATACGACCTGGTCATTGCCACGTCGTTGTTCTGGAACCATGTATTGCCGTTTTGTACGAGGAAGGGGTGACGCCAACAACCTCAAACGGTGGATGGGCTTTAATTATGCCTGACCAGGACTGCCAAACCTCCGCGACGCGCAACATATCACGAACTACCAACCACTGTTACACTCACTAGCCATCACGTCACCGACATCCAGTGACGAAGATGATGATGAAGCCATCCACCAGGACACCAGGACACCAGGACACGTACGTAGGATAGCGTGAGATGGCTAAGTGGGAAGACATATAAGTCAAGAATTGGTTAAAGAAAAGGACTTAAGTGCCACTGCAGATAAAGTAGATCTGGGTGCCCTGGATACTGATCAGAAATATCTGGGATTGAGAAAATGGTGATCGGTATATCAAAGTTGACAGGATTACAGCAGATATTTCTGCTAAAGCTGGGATCAGAATCTCCAAAGAGAACAGGAACGGTCATTATCGAGTAGACCCAGATCTTGAAACATGCCCGAAGTTGAATAACCCAGAAGATGTGGAATCAGAAGCTTACCAGGTGCTACGATGCTTTACAAAATTAAGCAAAGTGGGCTAGCGATTCAGTCGAGGCTCTGCCTTGGCGTTACCTCCTTGAGTTCTCGCTGTCGTATAGGACGCTAAGGTTAAAAGTTTGCTCTCACCAGCATCCCCAGGGGCGGGCAGTCCTCGTTCTGATAAAGATATAGCGCTTTTAATTTTGGATAGAATCCACTGACCAACAATTGTCACATCCGCTTAGGCAATAATATCATTGTTGTTCTTTATCGAGATCACAAAGCGATGTCCCAACCCGTATGGAACCAAGACGCCGGCAAAGTCCAGGCCGTCATACGGTCAAGCCTTCAACAACCCCAGCTTACCTGTCCGGTTGCCTCAAAACGACGACTTCTCAAACCGCATCTTCCACCCCCTGGACACCAGAAACCCAAACAAGCGCTTGATTTTGGCGTCCGTCAATCCTTGCTCACACAAGGGTCCACCTGATGCAGCTCTTCAAAACTTCGCAGCAGCGACTCCTCAACGGTGAAATCTCCCCTAATCAATCTGGCGAGAACCTTGACGGATTCATTTACGCAAGTGTAATCGTGATTGTCCCCAGCAGTAATCCCTTTGCGAGTGGAATTTTTAAATTCCCAGAAATCCAAATCTGGCCTCGGTCCATGTACTCGTCGCACACTTCCTTGAAATCACCAGCATTGCGAAGACGCTCTTCCGGGACATAATTATATCCGAGTCCCTTCAGTCAATAGCACTTGTACCAATACTTGCTGTAGACGGTGCGTACACGCACGGTGCGGCTAGCGCACAGAGTAATACTTTCCTTTAAGCGTCAATCGCCGCTACTTAGCCGAAACGCCCTTATAAAGGGATTAGTAAGAGAGAACTCTCTTACTCGGGGCCAAGATTTCCCTTTGGTTTACTATTAGCTTTCGATAATGCCTTAACACAAGGCTCCCTTACTAAGGGGGTAGCTAAGGGAAAACTCTCCTTACGCTACTGCACTCACTACACCCGCGAAGGGTCGAGGTCGAGCGTCTGGTTGTCGGTTGAGTGAAATGTAAACTGAATGTATATTTAATATATAATTAGCCTAAATTAATTCAAACTAATGTAAACTATATGTAATACTTAGTAGAACTTACTAAATTCGTACCTATCTCAAATGTAGTGTACACCACCTGTGTACTAACACGTGGCTGGCTGCCACGTCTTCACCAAGGGCTCCTGCCCTGATTGGTTAAAATAACCAATGGTCCAAAACCTTTCGGACCGGTCAATACTTGTAATGGGGTGCCATTACATAATTGATATTCAAGTTAGAATATCACAGTTGAATTTCAGACGCGTTGTCTGAAATTCAAATAATAGATTATAAGTTATTATAATCTACGAAGGAAAAGTCGATTCGGTATAAATACCGAATCATGCAGGTTAACTAATAATACAGTTAGTTTAATACTTGATATTATTATATTAGTTAGGTAATTACTATACTGTTAGCCGCTAACCACCCATTTAAGAAACACTCTTAATTTTGCGTTCTAAAAGACAAGTAAATAGTTATATTTACTTTTAATATAGGATTAGTTGTTACCAACTAATCCTGCCCTTATTGTATTGCGCGCTTCCTCGCACAACACAGTGTAAGCCCGCAACAGGATCAGTCCTGTTACACCTGGTAGCACTTTGTGGTCCGTCTTAACGACCACAGTTCCGTTCCGCTAGTCAACTAGCGGAGAGAAGATTAAGAGCCGCTCGGCATCAAGTCGTGAGACATGACGCCTCCCGAGCGAGAGAGAACGCTGGAAGTGGTGACGAAACACTTCCCCCACTTCTCGTCGCGTAGTAAAGACGCGCGGGTAGAAATGATTCGGTCCATCGGTACCGACATCCTTACCTTCCTCCTGGGTAAGACCCCGGAGGAAGCGATAGAGGTGGTGAATCGCTTTAGGCGAAACCACCTAGAAAAGCCAGCACGGCCTGAGCGAGTGGCAGCGCGGACCGCACCTGCACCTGCGACACATAGCGTTGAAGTGTTAAAGGCGCGAGTACCGCCCTTTACCGGTGAAAGGGGCGAGCCCCTTCGTAGATGGTTCGCAGAGGTGGAAGATGCCATCTCTGCGCTAAATATTGTTGACGAACGTCAACAGGCGTACTTCGCCACAACATGTCTGGGCGGCAGATCCAGCTCATGGGCGATGAGTCGCAGAGCCACTGATGACTCTGCGTTCCTGACTTATCAGGAATTAAAAGCTGAGCTAAAGCTCAACTATGAAGCTCCAGAAATGGAGCTAAGTAGTCGGCAGGAGCTCATGGAACTCCGGCAAGGTAAGCTTGACCTTCAAGCTTACGCTCAGAAGACGCAATATTTGCTGTCAAATATTGTGTATGAGCCGGTGCCCCCTGCTATGCAGGTCACTGGCTTCATGAAGGGACTCAATGATGGTCCCGTCAAACAGAGTCTTTACCGGCACCCGCCAAAGACTCTACAGGATGCCATTGATATGAGCATCCGTGAGGAGTTCAGCATGCGATCAGCGTCATCGCATGCTGGGTACAGCCGAAGGGCTCAACAGCCCTTCGCTTTTGACATGCCGCAACAGCATGTCAACAAGCAGCAGTCGGGCAGACGAAGTTCACACTTCGTCTCAAGAAACAGCCACCCACGCCAGAGCATGGGCGGTGGAGGTCCAGAGCCGATGGACCTATCGGTTGCGGCTGCTTCGAACACGAAGCAACCGAAATTTAAGAAGAATATTCGCTGCAATCGATGCGCGAAAATGGGGCATTTTGCCCATGAGTGTATGGCACCGCGTCCGGTGCCACGCAGTCAGCGGACGGAACTGTGGTGAAGTGTACCACAAATTTGGTCACTTTTGGTCAAGGCAGTTGGTCGAGTTTCCGATTGGTCTAAACAAGGTTTTTTTTTAGCCTATCAGATTCAAGGAGTGTCAAGAACGCAAGTTTTGGTGAGTCACCTGACATTGGGTATTTTAAATATTTTCAAGTGGGTACCTATTGGGACCGTAGGGAGGTAGTATTGGTTAGAGTTGTGGATTTGCCTAAAAGAGAAGAAGTCGTTTGGAATCTTTTGGTTTTGCCTTTGGGCTAACACCTCAACAGGAGGTCGTTTAAAC
>CM047585.1:16657424-16672006 GCA_026184515.1 Peronosclerospora sorghi
TATTGGGACCGTAGGGAGGTAGTATTGGTTAGAGTTGTGGATTTGCCTAAAAGAGAAGAAGTCGTTTGGAATCCTTTGGTTTTGCCTTTGGGCTAACACCTCAACAGGAGGTCGTTTAAACCTTTGCTATGTGCATCAGTCGCCTCCGCCCGCCGCGGAGTGTTTGGGAGGAGAGGGTCGAGTAATCCCCTCTAGCTCATTATACCCGGTCTGGACGCGCTAAACGCGCATTTGGCCAGCCGGAAGTCCCTCGACGGTAGCACGCATTGGTCGACTTCCTCAAGCTTAAGTCACGTACGTTTGGAACGTACTAACAAGTGGATTTGTCTTTACGTGGAGATATCGTTTGTGGAATTCACGAGCATATTGGATCTTTACGTGGACATATTGGTTTACTATAACATTGGTTGGAGTTTAGACCGGTTTTGGCCTTCTCTCATATTGGTCAGGGGCTAGACCGGTTGATTGGTCTACCCTCTATTATTTCGTATTGGTCAGGTCTAGATCGTTTGGACGATCGACCTATTGGAATTTATCTTTTGGAAGTGTCTCTGGTCTGTACGTACCTGAGGTGAAGATTTCCGCCCTAGGTACACCTAGCCAGCACGGTTTCAAATTCAAAACCGAATCATATCGATCTGCTATCCCGATCCACAGAGTGTGTAACTAGCCCACTCCAATGGGTACACAAGGTGAGATGGTATTAAGTGAATCGGACCAAGTGTTTCTGGATGATGACCGGTCGTCTGTCAGCAGCGGACGATCGGACCAGATTTCGAATGGAGATCCGTGGGGTACCCCCCCCCGTAAGTCGGAAGGCTGGGCACGATGGGGGTGGTCAGGTTGTCGATATAAATGTATTCGATTTCGAACTTGACTCCACCACAGAACCGTCCGCTGCACGGCGACACCAACAGGGACATCACCCTGTTGGTGCAAAAAACGTAAATCACCAGTAGGGTCGGGGCGCTCTACTGGGAATGTTATCCCACATGCCTACATAGGGCATGTGAGGGTAATAGCCCCAGACGGGACTATGTCCTGTCAAAAGGTGCAGGGTGATGATAAGCCTCTTATCACCCTGGAGGTTAAGCCGCACGGGAGCGATGTCCCCATGCGAGCTTTGTTTGACACAGGAGCGTCAAACAATTTTGTTAGAGCTCAGAGTCTAACGCTGTTCAGCTTCGTGGAGGTAGAAACCCCACGAAGTATGTTGTCAGTCCGGTTAGCAACAGGTGAAACCGTGAATATTCCAAAGCGTGTGATTAAAACACGCTTCGAGTTGAATGAACTGTCATTCGAGGATGAATTCATCGTCCTCGATTTAGATGACAAGTACGATGTGATACTTGGAATCCCATGGATGTCCAAGTTTAAACCTTCGATCGACTGGGTTAACCTATCGATCGACTGCGGCGGACCCACAGGATCTGATCACCCTGTGTGTAATCCGGCTGTATCAGAAGATACAACCGCAGCGTCGGACAGTCTGGTGGATAGCGATGGCACCACCAGGTCTGTTCCGACACGATCATCGGAAGTTACCTCCGCTGGTGAGAGTCCAGAGGGACTACCACACGCAACGGAAGAATCGTTGCGTGTTGGAGAGAAACATTCCACGGGTGATAAAGACCACCGTGAGAATGAAGTGATATCCACGGTGGGAAACACCCACCGTGGGAATGAAATAGTATCCACAGTGGGAAACACCCACTGTGCGACCGAAGGTTCCAACACGATGAAAGAATTCCGTGTTGATGAGAGTGAACTCACGATCGAGTGCAATCGTGAGCACAACTCTGTGGTGGCCAGTGCCCACCACGTTGCGTTAGCCATGTACACGGGTGATAAGACCACCGTGTCGCAGAACAGGCGGCCGATCAGACGAGCACATCTGATCGCCAAGAAAATTCGATGGTAGGCAGTGGCCACCATGATGATGAGTATTCGCACACGGTGAATCGTAATCACTGTGTAGCAGTCAATCAGACGAGTGCGTCTGATTGCATGGAAAGTTCCGTCGAGACGATCAACGTCTTGACGCAAACGGAGACCGGATTAGCTACCCAGTCTCTGTTGATGGAACACCCTCCGAAAGAAGATTCGGAGGTGATGGCTCTTCCAGAGCTAGCTGGAAGAAGTTTATGAGAAACTTGCACGGTGATCAGATCGAAAAAATATGTATTATCGTAGCAACAGATGATGTAGTGGATATTCATGAACGAATATCCACATTACAAGTGGAAAACATTAGGAACGAGGTTCCCAATGATCAAACCAAAGTTCACCGCTTTGAAGCGCAGAGCTGGGAGTCGCTTAAAGCGAACTCCCCATTTTATGAGGTACTTCGGGAATACGCTGACGTATTCCCAGAAGAAGTACCTAGCGAGATCCCTAAGGATAAGGGAGATCGTCATGAGATTGACTTCGTGCCAGGCAAGAAGTATTGTGTTACGCGGCAATGGCCATTGCCGCGTGGTCAAGTAAAAGCGATCAACGAGTTTTTCGAAGCTCGTCGTAAAGCAGGCCAAGTGCGGGAGTCTATCTCACCGCACTCTACCCCCAACTTTTGTGTGAAAAAGTCCACAGGTGGGTGGAGAATCGTTCACGCTTACAACAAGCTGAACGCAGCGACGGTACCGGCGCAGACGCCGATACCGCGAAAAGATGTCATCATTGATGGCATGTGCGGGAGCACCATCTTTACTGCTCTCGATCTAAGAGATGGATTTTATCAAATCCTAATGCGTGAGAAGGATACCCCTCTCACGGCGGTAAGCAACCCAAGCGGCATGCTTTGGGAGTGGCTTGTTATGCCGCAGGGGCTTCGAAATGACACTGCTACGTTTAACAGATGCGTAACGCATCTATTACGCCCGGTGCAAGAATTCGCACCGAGTTATTTCGATGACGTGTTCATCCATAGTAAGGGTGAACACGATAAAAGCGATGTAGATGTCCATAGGGAACATCTACGTCGAGTGTTAGAGCTTATGCGTAAGCATAAGCTCTATGCAAATCTAAGGAAGTGCACCTTTGGTGCACCTGATATACCCGTTCTTGGATGCTTTGTGGGCAAGCACGGGGTGCGTCCTGATCCAGAAAAGATCAGGGTGATCGTTGAATGGACTACGCCAAACAACGTTAAAGAACTTCGAATGTTCCTTGGGTTGGCAACATATTTGCCCAAGTATTCGCGCAACTATGCTGGGTTAATACGACCTCTTTCTCAATTACTTAAGAAAGATTCGAATGGCATTGGGATACCCAATGCCAAGATGCTTTTGATGCAGTCAAGCAAAGCTTGACTGAAGCGCCTGTATTGGCTATAGCCGATAACGAGCGTCCGTTCCACGTCGTTTGCGACGCGAGCGATTTCGCTATCGGCTGTGCTTTGAGGCAGCGTGATCACGATGATCGTGATCGCGTAATCTGCTATCAATCGTGTCAGTTGCGCCCAGCCGATCGCAACTATCCAGTGCATGACAAGGTACTCCTTGCCATGAAGTATGCACTGGCCAAGTTTCGGATCTATCTCTTGGGAGATAGACCGTTTGTGGTTTACACGGACCATGCGTCGCTACGCACGGCCGTGAATTCACCACACATTTCTCAAAGAATGGCTCGATGGATGTCATTCTTTGCTGAATACAACTTACGGTTGAATACAAACCCGGAAAGTTGAACGTGATAGCGGATGCAGTATCACGAAGGCCCGACTACGAGACGAAACCGTCCGTAACAGAAGGTGCCAGTGCAAACGCGATCCGTTGCACTGCTTTGTCGTCGTCAATTATACGACAAGTACGCGAGGCGTACAAAACAGACGAGGAGACACGTCTGTTGATTGATTACTTAAGTAATCAATCAAGTGAGAAGCGCGACGAACTCCCAGAGTTCCTCCGCGCTTGCGTGCATCGATATCGACTGCACGATGGTCTGCAGCTTTACAGCACAGACCAAAAAGATGAAAGTCGCATCGTCGTTCCAAACGACGATGATATCAAACATCAAATTATGTTTGAGTATCATGATGCACCGATTTCGGGGGCATCAAGGTCGAGAGAAGACATACGCTTCTCTAGCACGTGACTTTTACTGGCGAAATCAGTACAAGTTGGTACGGAAATACGTACGCGCTTGCGAGATTTTCCAGCGCGTTAAGCCTGTGCAGTATGCACAGGCTCCTCTGCAATCTCTGCCGGTTCCGACAGAGTGTTGGAAGTCCATTTTAATGGACTTCGTATTCGGTCTTCCACCCGACAATAGTCGGAAGACCGGAATAGTGGTCTTTGTAGACCGTTTCAGTAAGATGGTACATCTTACTGCAGTATCAGCGAACGTAACCGCCGCTCAAACAGCGCGGATATTCGTTAATACGGTCTTCCGTTTGCACGGAATGCCGGAAGACATTGTCTCGGATCGAGATCCGAGATTTACAGGACGTTTCTGGCAAGAAACGTTCTCATTGTGGGAACCCAGTTGAAGATGTCAATTGCGGACCATCCGGAAACGGATGGGTAGACGGAACGGGTTAACCGCGTTCTCGGAGACATGTTGCGATCATACGCACATGCCTTTGAACAGTGGAGTGACTATCTGCCACTCACTGAATTCGCGATTAACAATTCAGTGCATGCTTCAACTAAGCATACACCGCTCTACGTGAATGCCGTAAGGCATCTACGAACCCCAGATTTACTTGGCGGTACGCCAAATCTAAGTGGGGGAGGGACCCGCTCAAATTTTGAGCGAGTCAATGCGCAAGTTACAACTGCAACTTGTGAACAAAACGATGGCCCTTCTACTGAAAGTAAAGTAGAAGCGGAAGCAGCTTCAAACGAAACTGAAGCTGCATATGATGAATATGTGTCTGCAGCAATGGCTGCAGACAATGAGGAAAACGCACCTACTGCTGATAAAGCAGTAGATGAATTCGTATTACATCGCCAAGCTGTAATACGCTATATAAAAGATGCACTTGCCTCTGCTTTTGATAATCAGAAGCAAAATGCAGACAAGAAAGGAAGGAATAACAAAAACTCCTTTCTAAAAGGCGAATTGGTATTACTAATTACTACTAATTTGCCTATACATGCAATAAGCAACTTCCCTACACGGAAGTTGCTTCCTAAGTACATTGGACCTTTCAAGGTCCAAGAGATTCGGGGGGATGCCTATACTTTAGACATTCCCACAGCAATGCGGCTCCACCCAACATTCTATGTTGGGCGGCTCAAGCCGTATCATTCGTCTTCGTCTTACGACGAGACACAGAACCACGGAAGATACCGTGCTTCTCCAAGTCTCCCAAGAGAGACTTGTAATCGGCTTCCAGCCGTTGATGAGCAGAGCGGAGAGTCATTACCTCCGCCTTCGACTGCTCAAGATCAGCCTTGTGCCGATCGAGCTCTTCCTCACAGAGGGAAAGCTCGATGTACAGAAGATCATTCTTCTGCTGAAGGGCAGTGTGCGCCCCGAGGATGTCGCGGACATTCTCGCGAAGAGACCGATATGTCTTCACAGAGTGAGACATATCGCTGCTCAAGGAGGAACAAACCTCCTCGAGTTTGCGGAGCGAAGAAGTATGCTCGGCAACAACAACGGCGAGGGAATTCTCAATCTCCGCCGCCCCTGATCGATAATCAGGGGAATAAGCGATACATTCTCGAGCGCTTGGTCTCGAAGCGCTCGGTTCCTTCGAAGAAGGGGCAGCGTACCGAGTACTTAGTACGCTGGCTGGGTTACCCCCAAGAGTTCGATTCTTGGGAGCCGATTGAGGTTCTGAGGGCCGACGCCCCAGACCTTTTAACTGAGTTTGAGAAGGAGTCTCAAACTCATAATGCGAAGTAGCATCAACACTAGGTGTTGATGCATTTAGGGCATCGATTAAGCCCTGAATTTCGGCGGGTACGGAAAAACCACCGTATCCCCGCAACTCCTCCTCTGACAGACGAGGAGCGCCCTGCGGACACCGCGGGCAAACGAGGTGAGAAGGGACACCACAGTTCAATTCTGATTTGATGCAAGCAAAATGGATGTATTCCATTTTGCCTGTTCGCGAGTGCTTTAAAAAGCGCTCGCGCATTACGTGAACTTCATTCACGTAATCATCTGGGATTTTGTTGTAGTGGTCAACAAAAACGTTCCAACTCTGAGTCAGGGCGTCTTTATCGTCCCTGTTCCTCCTTGACCCTTTCCGGCTCGAATAATATCGAACCTGGAAAAAGAGGTAAATAAAGTACAGACGTCTACCGTCTGTACTTCGATCGAATCGACGTGCCTGAATGTCTTCACAGTCATCCAGCACGTTGATATCGAACAACGCATATTGGCAGTCCCGCTTACGGTGACCGCCACTGTTGGGGTCAATAGCCCATCCAGGGGTCCAAAACCCCACTTTGTACGGAACATGTGGTTCCGTACGAGGATACGCTTCTGTTCGAGCTCTTTTGGCAGGCGAAACAGCTCCTGCTTCAACACCACCCGCCGGGGTTAAACCACCCCGACGTGGAGACGTACTTGGTCCAGGTGGGGCAGTTCTGCGTTCCCGCAACCATCTGTGATGATCATTGTCGCTGTCAGATCTGACAGCGACACAAGAGTTATCATCGCTGTTAGGCGATGAGCACCTAGCGAGTTTCGACTCGCTAGATCCTTTCGCGGGGACAGATGTGCCCCAATCACTTTGTTCGGAGTCAGAACTGTCTCCGAACATGGAATACCCTTCCTGGCAACACACCATTCGGGGGTTGTCATCGTGCGACATGTTGCATTAGCAACATCTCCCTGTTTCTTGCCAGATGCCGCCTTAGCAGCATCTGTGGTCGAAGACGGTACGTCTTCCGACCTTTGCGTACTTGACGCCGCTAATGCAGCGTCACTGTTGTCACTCAACACCTCAGCACTAGTGCTGAGGCGGAGGAAGAAGCTCCTTCGATGTTTTCAGCAGCGCTCGTTAGAGCGCCGCCGCGTGCTTCGACCATCGAGTCGATGGTCAATCAGTTGGTGAATGAGAAATTCTGACCAACAAGTGCCACCTATGGTTGGCCAAAATAAGAATTATTATTGGCCAACCACCTTAAGTGGTGGGTGATGTAATGGGGTGCCATTACATAATTGATATTCAAGTTAGAATATCACAGTTGAATTTCAGACGCGTTGTCTGAAATTCAAATAATAGATTATAAGTTATTATAATCTACGAAGGAAAAGTCGATTCGGTATAAATACCGAATCATGCAGGTTAACTAATAGTACAGTTAGTTTAATACTTGACATTATTATATTAGTTAGGTAATTACTATACTGTTAGCCGCTAACCACCCATTTAATAAACACTCTTAATTTGCGTTCTAAAAGACAAGTAAATATTTATATTTACTTTTAATATAGGATTAGTTGTTGCCAACTAATCCTGCCCTTATTGTATTGCGCGCTTCCTCGCACAACACAGTGTAAGCCCGTAACAGGATCAGTCTTGTTACAATACTGACCCCAACCGTAGTGTACTTACGTACACCACAGACTAAATGTAACCCAAATGTAACCCTGTTACATCCTCCCCCATCAAGACTATTGCTTACGCAAGAAATCAAATTAGTTGGAGAACTCCAGCTTCCAGAACCTCTGGCTAACCATGAGCACCATTAGTGGTGCTGTGGAGTCTCTTCGAGATGAGGAGGTAGACTATTCCGAGAACTCGGAGGTGAATGCCCTTGGGGATATCTCCCCAAAGGCTGACCGCTACGACAACGCCAAACGGCGATGTCGGCAGCCTAATCCGTTCCCAACTCGTGGGGAAAATGCACTAACTAGTGCTCCACCCCTGCCAATGTCGGATGATACATCCGAATCGCCAAGGGCGATCGTCACTAATGAGCTGGACGCAGCTCAAGACACTCAACTTGCCGCACAGGCACTAAGGGCTGCGTTACGCGCCCCCAAACGCCTGCCAAGGACGGCTTATAATTTTTAAGGTCCTTGTGACCTTCCGAAGTGGGCTAGGAGTGTGGTAAGGAATGGTTTAGCATCCTATACCCCTGGCCCTGCGGCTGAACAGCCGTATCAATGCGAACGCCGGAAGAAACTCCGGCAACAACTGATCACGCAAAAGCAGTTCACTAGCGTCTCATACCGAGAGTGCCTCGACAGGCAGGCACAGGTGCCCCTGTTGAGAACCTCCACGAGGTTCCTATCATTCTCTCTCCGGCTGAAAATTCCGAAGCTGCAGAAAAGAAATTCCGCGCTTGTGCTGAAGGAGAGAAGCTCCTCCCCAGCTTTAATGAGCTGTACAACAGCTATTCTCGTCGTGACGTTTGGATGGAGAGGGCGTTGCGCATGGAATTCGCCAGAGCTAAAGCGATGGAGCTATTACGTGTCCCTTATCGCACGCGCTACGCCAGCGCCCCTGCCCCCACCGCAGCGCCAGAGGACAGTGTGAGCGCCACATCTGCCTCCGGCGAACTCCCAACTACTGGGAGTGAAAGGGCTTCTCGCGCCCCTTTGGTTGTTGACCCGCAGCGGGATTCTCCCGCTCGAAAGCGTCAACGACGTCACGGCAATCCTGCCGTAGGGGAGTCTCGGACTCCCACGAACTCTGTAAATCTGGATAACCCTTTCACTTCACCAGATACTGGGTTTGACTCCGATGATGTCGTCGCAACATCTGACGCTCCACATGATAATGTGGAGTACCCTCCGCATCGAGCATTGGAGGAGGAGGTCGCGCAATTGCGACATGAGATTCGTGACGGCTGTGATCGACACAGCCGTCACATCTATGATGTCCACGAGGGAGTCCGCGATGAGTGGGATGCCACTGAGCGCTTCGAGAGGCGGCTTGCCTCTCTCGAGACGACCGTTGCGCAACTTCGTGGTCGCATTTTAACCCTGTCGGGCTTCTTCTGCCCTGCCGTGTCTTACGGCTCTTATGGCTATTCGCCTTACCAACCCCCTCCAAGAGGGGATCCTCCTCCGGGTCCTGATATGGCTTAAGCATACCTAAATAGAAGGTTGGATGCGTACGCATCACCTTCGGAATATATGAGGTGTACGCCAAGCCCTTTCGGGCTAGCACCTTAAAAGGCCCCACGGACCTGGGGAGCAGTTTGTTCCGCAATACGTTGGAAACTGCATGTGTAGGAAGATTCTTAGCGTTTAATAAAACACTTTCTCCTACTTTGTACACCCTTTCGTTACGCCGACCCTTTCGGACGGCCTGCTCCTTCTGCTTGTCTTGGCTTTCCGCCATGGCATCGCAGACGTGTCGTAAGACACTAAGGCGCGTCGATAAGAACTTATCGATGTGCTTCCGCACAGAAACAGGGCTGACATCAGCGAATCCGCTCCACTCAAGCCCTGGGCCACACACAAGTGGCGTCAACGTAACCCGCGGATTCAATAATCCGTTCACGTAAAACGGGGTAAACCCCGTAGATGCATGGACCGAATTGTTAATAGAAAATTCGGCCATCGGATGCATATCACTCCAACTCTTTGGAGAATACGGACATAAACTCCGGCGAATGTCTTCTACAACGCGATTAACGCGTTCCGTTTGTCCTTCCGTCTGCGGATGATCCGTAGTGGACATGAGGAGCTTGGTGCCCAGCACCTTAAACAACACGCCCCAAAGCTGTCCCGTAAAACGGGGATCCCGATCCGACACAACGGAATCGGGTAGACCATGCTGTCGAAAGACACGGTATAGGAACACTGTTGCTGTTCCTTGTCCATCAATGGACTCTGGCACCGCCGCCAGGTGAGCCATCTTGCTCAAACGGTCTACAAAGACCAATATGCCGGTTTTCCCGGCCTTATCCTTCGAAAAACCGAAGATAAATCCATATTGATGGATTTCCAACACTCCGTCGGAACGGACAAGCTCGCCAAAGGCTCAGCTGAACTTGCAGAGGGTTGAACCCACTGACACGTCTCACAGGTGCGTATATACGCACCGACCCACTTAGATATCTTGGGCCACCAATACAAAGCGCTTAAAGCGCTGTATGTCTTATCCCGACCTAAATGACACCCAGTAGGGGCGTCATCTGCCTCAAAGAGGACTTTATACTTCAGTTCCTCATCATGAGGAACAACCACCCGCGGAGTGTCCTCCGCGCTCGTGCTATAATATAGCAGACCGTCACAGTACTTGTAACGGTTTAAACGAGCTTTAGCTCGACTTTACAGGGTTGACTCAGACGATCCAAGTCCCTTTTCACCTAACGCGCGGATAAGCGCCGTACATTGTGGCTCTTTCTCATACGCCTGGCGTATGAGATCCACCACAGACGAGGTGACGAATGTCGCGTGAGCGAGCTCGTAATCTGGACGACTCGACAACGCGTCTGCAAGCACGTTCTGCTTTCCAGATCTATACTTAACCTCAAAGTTGTACTCCGCATAGAAGGATAGCCAACGGGACATCCGTTGCGAGAGATGAGGCGACTTTGTCGCTGTTCGTAAGGACGCGTGGTCAGTACAAACCACGAACGGCTTTGAGCCGAGTAAGTGAACCCTAAATTTGACAAGAGCATACTTCATTGCAAGTATCTCCTTGTCATGAACGGGATAATTCCTTTCCGCAGCTTTAATCTGCCTCGACTCAAACGCAATCACGCGTTCCATTCCTGCATCGTCTGCTTGTAACAAAGCACATCCGATTGCGAAATCGGAGGCGTCGCAGACGACACTAAATGGTTTCCCAGAATCTGGGAGAGCAAGAACGGGATCTTTCAACAAGCTACCCTTTACCGCTTCAAAAGTGTTTTGGTGTTTGGTTTCCCAACACCAATCAACGTCCTTCTTAAGAAGGTCGGTTAATGGCTTCGCCATTTCAGCGTAATTCTCGATGTACTTGTGGAGTGTAGATAATTGGCTAATCCAAGCCACTTCCGTAAATCTCTAAGATTTACAGGCGAAGGCCAATCCACAATGGCTTTGACCTTCGCAGGATCGGCGCGCACTCCATCCTTACCGATGAAGCATCCGAGGAAAGGAATTTCCTCAGCACCAAAGATACATTTGGATGCGTTCGCAGACAACTTATGCTCCCGCATACATTCGAGCACCGCTCGAAGGTGTATCAGGTGCGTCTGAACATCAGACGAGTCGCCTTCCACACGACTATGAACGAATATATCGTCGAAGTACGTCTGAGCGTACTTTCTATTAGGGCGGAAGAGTTGAGTCACCAAGCGATTAAAAGTCGCTGGTGCATTCGAAAGCCCCTGTGGCATAACAAGCCACTCCCACAGCATTCAACTAGGCGTGCTGACCGCTGTAAGCGGAATATTGGATGCTCGCATGAGCACCTGATAATACCCGTCCACTAGATCTAAGGCACTGCACACAGTACAGCCCGCCATATTGTTCTAGAGGACATCCTTCCGAGGAATAGGAGTCTGCATGGGTACAGCAGCTGCACTCAGCTTGTTGTACGCATGCACAATGCGCCACTTTCCGTTCGGCTTACGAACACAAAAATCAGGGGATTATTAGCGAAGGGGTTACTTGATCATGTGGCGGAAGTCTTCACCACTTTATCGCCCAGCCTCTTAGGTGGGAGATGAATGGGGAGACTTGCTCTCCCGTACCATCCCTGCCTCTTCTTTCCCTTGAATAATTCGTCGATGACGTCGCATTGCTCCTTGGGGAGAGGCCATTGCCTAGTGACGCAGTATTGGGTTCCAGGAACCAAGTAAATTTCATGTCGGACTCCCCGATCCGGTGGTAACCCCATCGGCGGGTTGTCACTAGTGACATCTCCGAATTCGTTTAAAAGGGAATGGTAAGGGTCCTCAGAACCGCAAGGATCTTGAGGCCGCTTCGGGCATTCAATGCCTGTTTGGTTTGCACCAAAACTGACTCGTCCATCGTGGATGAGGAGTTCAACTCCTCTTCCGGACGTAATACAAAAACCTCATCGATTTCACCTGCTTTCAAAGCAGTCTCAAACTCGTTGAAGGACATCTACTCCAACGACAACAGTTCGCCTACCCCAGGCAACCGTTCCAGGCTTACGCCTTCTGTGACAACACCTGTCACACTATTCAGCATCCGATAGGACTGCTGACCACTGGCCTCGGGACTCATCCCGAGACCCAGATGGGGGGAGTCAATTGCCCCATATATTGGAAGCGCCACGCGCCTATCCACAGAGGTCTCTACCTCTACCACCGGTGACTCGCCGGTCTCACCTATAGCGGCGTAGTCGAAATCATTTCCGACGTGCGAAAGAGACAAACTTCGGGTCTCTTCGCTTGGAAGCGCCTCGCGCTTAACCATAGGGGTCTCTACCCCTACCACTGGAGTCGCAACTTGTTCGCCGGACACGGCGTGGTCGGAATCAATTCCGAACTGTAGAAGAGACGAACTTCGGGTCTCTTCTCTAAGCTCCTCGCGCTTTCAGAGGATTCCACCTCTATCACTGGCGACTCACCAGTCTCGCCTATATCGACGCGGGGATTAACCGCCGAATCCCCCTCGTCAAGGAACACTTCCTTGACCTCATTGGGACTGATCATCTCAGACATCCCAATCTCTGGCATCTCACGCCAGTATCGCTTTTGCGATCGAGGAAAGGTGGGTTCATTACTCGCCAATGCTTCACCCGACCGCGGGTGCGTTGAGCCAATGGAGTTAGACTTCCAGTCTATCCATGGCTCGTGGCGTTCCAGCCACTTCATGCCTAGAATGAGTCCAAATACAGGACTAGGCAATGTTCTGAGCTATCGAAGTCTGAAAACTTCAGCTTAAGGTCAATCGAGACCTTGGGTACAGAAACCTGTACGCCCGTCGCTAGACGGACCGTGACAACGTCACAAGAACGTGCCTCTAGGGCCTCGGCATACAGCCGAATCTTCTCAACTAAAGATCGTCTGACATAATTGTCAGACGCTCCAGAGTCTATCAAGACTCTCCAAGGCTTATCAAAGCCTTTCACGTCCGCAAGGACTACCAGAAACCCTGGCTGGTACACCAACTCGGTGCTAGAAAGCACCGCTTCCCTCGGGGCTTTGTGCTGTCGTCCCCTACATGGGAATTAACAGCACTGAGGGGTCCCCCAGTAGGGCGCCCGCACCTACTGGCAGCCGTCGTTTCCCGACGGCTTGGGCGAGGGCCTTTTTGCCGCCCTCTGACCCCTTCTATCGACTATCTCGCTGGAATTTTGTGGACGTCTTTTACGCAGATGATCCACGCTTCCCCACAGGAAGCACCTTAGCGGCCGACGCCGCTGCAACATAGCTAAGATTTCCGCCTTGAAGCTCTGCGAAAAAGAGTCAGAGTGACTCTTAGCGGAAGGTTTTCCCTCCACTTCGACCTGACTCAGGTCCATGGGTTCAGGACCCACCTTAGAGGAACGAAAGTTCCTCTCGGCGTTAAACGCCACCTTAAACGCCTCCCCCAGGGATTGGGGTCGGCATCGTAAGATCTCCGAACGTGCTGGCCTTTCTTTCAGGCCTCCCATGAAGACGGGGATGGACACATCGTCCGAATACGCTTTCGCGTACATCTGTAGTGAAGTGGAGTATTTATTTACAGCATGAAGGTTATCTGCGGCATTTATTAATTCTTGGTATATTTTTTATCTCACCAAACGCTACACGTTAGCATGATGACACTTTTACGCTGGTGATTTCTTCAAACACTGAATATTAGTGTTAAAAATTGTGTCAAGCCTTCCATAGGTGAACAATATGAACCCTTAGTGTATCATGATGTTAGTAGTGCGAAGGCTTCTGTCTTCTAACAAGATGCTTCTATCCATCAATAGCATCGAGTTATGCTTCTCACATTCCCACAATGTCTTGGCCAAGTTGTTTGGTTCTAGTATCATAGCAGTGACGCTAACGCTAAGTTGAGCGTCTCCAACCCCATAAATGTCTAGCAATTAGGCGCTAGGGCTCACGAGATAGCAAAGTAACCATAATATGGAAACAAACCATCAGCAACGCCACAGAAAGATAAGACATAGGCGCAACTTACCATCACAACGGCAGATTCATACTGAGCGGCAGAGCCAACAAAAAGTTATGCACCCTCGGCTTCATAATGCATCACCAAATGGCGCTAGGGCACACGGGATAACAGAGTAACCAGACCACGGACACAAACCATCAGCAACGACACAAAAAGATAAGACATAGGGGCAACTTACCAGCACAACAGCGGATTCATACCGAGAGGCAGAGCCAGCAAAAAGTTATGCGCCCTCGGCTTCATAATGATCATCAAATGGAGCTAGGGCACATGATATAACGAGGCCAACAGACTGTGAAGGAGAATTGTTAGCATTGCATAAGGGAGTCAAGACATAGGCGCAATTTAACAGCACAACGGCGGGTCCGTACTGAGAGGCACAGCCAACAAAAAGTTAGGCGCCCTCGGCTGCCTGGGTCGCTCGCTTGGATGGTCTTGAATGGTCTCAAGTGATGAAGTGTTTTGATTTTGGATGAGTGATTTTGACCAATCATCAGCAACCTGCGATGGACAGATTCCGAAGGACAGATCGCGATGTCAAAGCTAATCAATCAAGTTTCAGAGGGTGCGACGGCCAGATCGCGACGGACAGATCG